>CAJUYI010000065.1:87683-106899 GCA_910591695.1 Galerucella pusilla
CTCGATTCTGTTCTCTATTGGAAATTGATCTAGATATCACCCAATATTCTAAATGTAATCCTCTTTCTATAATCAAACGGTCACGCTACTGTTTGATTAAAATACTATGTGTGCTCTGTAAAAACTAACAAAACCGTTTAAGCTGACAGTCCTCACATACCTCATTGAAAAAGCATTCCGGACCACCAGTTTCGGAACGAATTATATGTTAACGAACCACTTTTTATTTTCTTGTCGTGGAATGTAAAACTTGAATACCGCCAACATAAAAAAAAAGCTGGAATTAATTACTTATTATTATCTTGAATTCCCATGTTTTTTAATATATTAGCCTATACAAAAAAAAGTATAACTTGTATGTGCGGGCATGTGAAACAAATATTATCATGGGTGAATTAACTTGAAATAAAAATAATATAAAAGTTTATTTCAAGAAATTCTTTTTTTTAAATTTTTCATTTTTGAATAAATAGGCATCACATCAAATGTAATATCTGTCATTCTGACGATATTTGATACAAATTGAAGTCTGATTGGGTTCCTACCATTTCTATGTACTGCAAATTTCTAATTCCAGAACTTTTAATTTTGCTCAATGCAATCGATTTTTCATAATAAAAATAGTTTTTCTACCTTTCCTCAAATTAACAACCTCACTTATCTCGCTGCGCCCGTCAATTTTTTTTAAATAACCCTTTTTTCGAATTTGAATTTTTTTAAATTTATTAAATATTTTGACAGTATAAAATAAAATGAACAAAGTGGCGTATTATTTGTGATGAATTTCTCAATTTTCAATATATATCTTCTTTTTGTTTTGTTAATTTGGTATCAGATAGGATTCGTGAAATTTTTTTGGTCATAATTGAAAGCACTAAGGGACACGACATATTTTTCGTGTTGTTGCTTCCACTGTTTTATGAACTGTTCAGTGAAAGGTTGAAACTACACAAACAGCAACCAAATATTTGTGTTTGTATTTGTATTAACGTTCTGAAGGATATCAATAGCATTCTTTGTTGATAAAATGAATAAAGAAAGAAGAAAAAGGTCCGTGTGAATCAATTTTCCAGTCAAACAGAACATTACGCTCCGTTCAAATTTAATTTACCTACGCTCTGTCATAACAATGACCCCACTTGACAACAGATGCTCTGGTATGTCAAACATTTTGCGTTTCTATTGGTGGAAGGACCATCAATCATTGCAAACTGTTTCTTAAAAGTACATACACCAAATAGTGTTTTGTCCAGCAGCAAATTACAATCGACTCATTAGGTTTGTTCGAATCATTTCGGGATTTTACTGAGTTTGCGTATATTGAAATTATCGTCGCTAGTTTCAATCCACGTAAACTCAGTAAAATTCCGAACTGATTCTCAAGCTTGTTCGAACTAACCTTTTATTTTTATTTTTTCAATCCTATATATTCTTTGTCTACATTTGTTTGACCATTTTACTGGCAGCTTGACTTTTAGTTTATCTTTCACAAGTAGGTGCATTTATCAAATTTGTTAGTTTTATCCCCGGTCTGTCTCATCTTGTAGATGATACAATAATAGTTTTATCGTCCATAATAAGCATGTTCGTGAAATATTACACCGTATACCTTCAGGAACTTTCGTAATTTCATATTTAGTAACAGGATACGACCAGCGAAAAGTTTATAAAGTAATTTCAGTCGATAGCGTACTAAGAGAACAAGTTTTTTTTATTGCTATAGCATCTTTAATATAAAGGTTTAATTTATTTGGGACTTTTACAAAAAAGAAAGTTCACAACAGGTATGCTGCAGACGATTACACAGAGAAAAATATTTACCGATTTTTTTTATTTTTTCAACAATAAACAAAGTTAATTTGAAAAGTTTCTATCCGTCTAAAAAATTAGAAATATTTTTTTCCTCTTACCTATATTGGAAACAACGCATTTTGACACTGTTATGAAAGACGTAAGTAATAATTAGCAAAAAGGTATCGATTGCCCTTGACGACGAGCTGTAAGTCAACTTACCAGCCTTGCATGGGTGGTGATAATTTATGGCATATAAAATGAGTATCTCATTAATTCATATGAATATAAATAGTACATTTATTACACTAATTAATAACATTATCTACATAATTTGAATAAATGTTTTTTCACGTTTTTTCTCAATGTGTATAAAATATTCTGACTCCATAATTTCACCATCTCCAACCAAGTTTGGTTACTGGTTGGTTACTGGTTATGCAGGAGACTTCTGGCTTCGTTATATTGTATATAACTTTATTTGCAGCTTCCTGTTTGTTGTTGACGCTCTCCGCTACATTACTCTCCGCAATACTTGCATATTTCCATCCGCCATGTCGCTTGAGAGCCAAGACATCAACTCTAGTATTCGCTAATGAAGCGGCGACATTTTTTTGTATATAAGCCGATTTCAATGGTATAAAATCTTTAGCATGTCCCCAGATCAGATCTAGACTGGACTGGGACTGCCTTCAAAAACTCTTAACCCTGGTAAACCATAATAGAGTAACAGTTAAATAGGTCCCCTATTAGCCTTGAACAGGCAACGTGTTATATCGGGGCTAGCCACCAAAATTTAGCTAACGCCTCGACAGAAAGCAATATTATCATGAGGTGGGTTGAAGGGCACGAAAGGAGTAAAGGTATTTCCGATTCTTTAACTAGGGAAGCGGCTGGATTTAGCATTTTTGGACCCAGTGACACCTACGGCCTGACGACTTCGACAATTGCGGAACTAGTCGAACGTTACACCCATGCTCAATCCCTTAAAAGATGGGATGGAATCAAAGAATGCAGTCTTGCCAGGATCACGCTGGGCGACCCTGGGAAGCTAGCGTCGAAGCGATGATCAGGAAAAACCAATGTTTAACAGTAGGATTTTTGACTGGCCACTGACAACTAAGGAAACACCACCTTACTATGGAGCTTGTGGTCTCAGTGAATGTCACCCCAAAAATCACACATACACATACATGGAGCTTGTCGACACACCTCTATGCAGGATGTGTGAACAGGAAGATGAAACTGTCAGGCTTATGCGAGTGTCCGGAGTTATCGTCAATAAGAGAGTGTGTGTTCGGGGAGTCTTGGCCTACACCTGCCGATATAAAGGAGATCCTAGTGACCTATCCACCTTCCTGGGAAGGACAGGATGGACGATGACCTAGGAGGACAACTCCTCGGAAGGATGTACAATGGGTCACAAGTGGCCTAAGTGCTGTGAGCCGACGCACTCACTCACAAATACAGATACAGAAATGGGTCGCTGTGCACAAGGGTATTCTAGGCAATAAAACGGTAGACACTCTATCAAAGCTAGGTTCTGAAACTAATTTATTATGATACTTAATTATTTTACTCTTGTTAAAGCATCGTGCAGTTTGATTATTTATAAGATTATATTATCAACTAGAACTTTAAATTTTCCAACTTTTGCATAAAAACCACAAAATTGTATGTAAATTTTGAAAATATTCTCGTTATGGTGTCATTATACTAAATATCTTACATTAATAATGTATCAAATGATGTTAATTTGTGAAGACAATACTCATTGTTTATTTCCAAAACGAGTGATATTAACAATTCACAATCAAGTTTTATTTACTACAGCAACAAAATAAACCTTCGGAGTGGAATCCTGTATAAGTGTTCCTTATATATTCTGTCACTTATTTCGAATTAATTTTGGTATTATCAGGCACTATCCCTTGCGAAATACAGGATAAAACAGAAAAAATAATGAGTACAAGGTAAGTGTGCATCACATTTTGTATGGTACTTTATAAAAAATACAAAGATGGCACTAATTGTCCTTGAGCTGCTGCAGATTGAGAAAATGTACAAAAATACTTAACAGTAAACGCTAGATACACAACAGACCAAACAACGCTCAATTACTAAAATGGAGGCAAAATATTATTATAATATAGGATAGTCAAGCAGCTATTAAAGCACTAAGCTCTTGTGTTCCAAAATGGTGTGGTGTGGGAATGCCTTGACAAACTCAATAAACTAGGCGAGAACAATATAGTCACCTTACTGTGGATTCTATGACACACTGTTATAGAAGGAAAGGAAATAGCAGACGAACTAGAACAGAGGGGGACTGAAATACCCTTTTGGGGGATGGAACCCTTTAGCGGTATTAGTTCCAATGTAATCTCGAGATAAATAAGCAAAGCCGAAATAAAGAGAGGATCTAACCATTGGAAATATCTAGTAGGGCTCAGACAATGAAAGATTCTGTTGGGTGACTATAATCAGTAGAGATGAAATGAATGCATAAGTCAAAGTAAAGCTGTATTAAAAGATCCCAACGAGACATTGTCGCCTGAATGGGCACCTGGAAAGCTCAAAATAGTGGAGGAAAAAGAATGTAGCTTCTGTGGCATCCACATACTTTCCAACTGCACAGCAATTGAGAATCCTAGTGCAATTGGATAGAAAAGGGACATTCCCCTAAGTTGAAGCCTGCAGATATTCTAAAATTCCTCCGGGAAATAGGACTAAAAGAGCTACTAGTCTCTGAGACATTCCTCAGGAACAAACTAGAAGTAAGGTGGCACAATAGATCTTTCAGGTCTCAGTGAATGACATCCAAATATACATACATACATGTTATCACTTCCGAAAAGGTTATACAGAAAAATTGCTTCAACAAAAGGTTTTAAATAGGTAAAAACACTATTTTCTTAAGTTCATATTTTTCACCAATCTAAATTGGGGAATAATTTGTAAAGCATTCAATCACATTTTGTAAGTGATAGATTTCTTAATGGCTTGTTTCCTAATAAGAACTTTCTCCCCAAATTCTAGGACATACGGTTTCCGAGATACGGCCGCTCACCACTAATAATAAATCACCCTGTATATCTTAGTTAGTCGTAACGAACACTTCACATCGTCATACTATGTGTAGACATAGGCAATTACACATTTATAATCATATACAATAATTTATATGTACTAATTGATGTATTTATATGTAATTATGTTCAACTAGGCGAACGATTAATCAACTGATATCTCCTGGGAATTCGGGACATTACCGCAATATTTATCACTATTTATTAGCATAATATAACAGTAATAAAATATAATTGGTAGGATCGTTTAAATACATAGAAATATAATTATAGATACCTTTATAATTGACGGTTAGTGACTTAAGGTCAAATTCAAACGTGTTTTAAATTGTTGCGAAAGGTATTTACTTTATTGACGTAAAGTGCTGTTTCACATCAGTGCCATCAGTTCCCAATACTATAGAATAGCAATAATGTTTACGTTGTTATGTAATGATGATGTCTTCGTGAACAAACTTTCTAGATTCCTTCTTATTTCTTGCCAATATTTTCGCCTTATTCCATGATTGTCTCTTTTCTGATGTACCATTTTTCCCGCGTTTTCTCTTACTCCCATTTCTTGCCTCCCATACTTGCTTAACTTGTCTGGAATTTGACATTCTTTGTAGGTGTGCCCACCATCCCAATTGTCTTGATTGAATGAATATATCCAAGTGTCGATTTTATTTCTAGATCCTTTTTCATTATTGCAGTTATCTATTCTTCTATCTCCTTTAACACTTCTCAGATATTTCATTCCTACTGCTTGTATTTTGCTTCCCTGTCTGCCTGTCATTGTCCATGATTCACAACCGAACGTCACATGGTTTTAATACTGGTTCATTGGATAGTACAATTTTAATGTTTTTTGCACTCTATTGTTATTTTATTTTTCATGTTTACCGTTGCGTCGTAGTTCGACACTAGATATTTGAAGTGTATTCTTTGTTCAATTATAACATTGTCTACTCTCATCTGCAAGTGTTCATTTCGGTGCACGCTAATTCCCGTCAGGTTCCCTATTGACCAATATAATTCACTTGAGTTCCCGTCCGACACTTGCAGGTATCTTAATCCCGCACTCGAATTGCCGTCCAGTTTATTAAATCTGTTCTGTTATCGGGACTGCCCTAATAGTTTACAATGTACAAATACCTTAACCATTTAATTTAATTTTGCGCGCAATTCGGCTCCCAATTTTGGGGTTCTTACTCGTATTCAGGTAGAAAATGACCGCTGCGCACAACTCATCCCTGCCCAAATAGGTAAACACACTGACACTTGTATCATTTCCATAGTATCTGTATCCAACCTTAAATTTTAAACCTAAAATTTTTTAACTTTCACTTCACATTTCATCATCACTTCATAAATATATATATTGTAAACACTGTACAGGGTGTCTCATTATATTCTGACTGTTTTTAAGAGTTTATATCTTCGTAACGGTTCTGGATAATAAGATGGGGTTTGCACAGTTAGGTTTATAATTACCGTGAGTTTTGTTGTGACACATTTATATAAATGGCTTACTTCCGGTTTACCCGCTAGAAAAGTGGCGTATTTTCAGAATACAGTAGATGTAATTTTTTAAATGGAACACCCTGTATATTTAGCAATTTATTGAATGACGCATATTTTTACTTTATAACGGTACTTTGAAGTTTAAAATCGGTGCACAGAAAGCGAAGTTAGATAACTTTAACTAGGATACTGTAATGATTTAGATATAAAGTTGGAACTTTATTAGCTAAAGTGAACTGTGAAAAACAAATATAAACTTGTTTTAGGGCACTCTAAGACAAATGTTCGATGTGTCTCCCTTTTGGTCTATACATTTGTGGAATCGAACCAAGTTGTCAAATGCTGCTGTCAGCATTGCAGGAGGAATATATTCCATTACCTGCCGTATGTTATTTTTTAATTCCCAAATAGTAGCAGGCATCTGGTTGTAGACTCTATTTTTCACAAATCCCCATACAAAAAAATCTGGGACCGTCAGGTCTGGGGAATTTGGAAGTCCTACCAATCCAATTATTTCCAAATTGTTGGTTAATAGATTCTCTTGCTATGTTGGAATAATGGGGTTGGAATAATGGGAATAATGTGACGTTCTGTCAATGATCGCAATATTTTTGTGATGTGACATATTAACGCCTCCTTGATTATTATTTATTAATAAGATATCTGAAACATTACAGTATCCAAGTTAAAGTTATCTAACTTCGCTTTCTGTGCACTGATTTTAAACTTTAAGGTAGGTACCGATAAAAAGTAAAAATATGAGTCTTTCAAGACATTGCTTAATATACAGGGTGTCCCATTTAAAAAATTACATCTACTGAATTCTGAAAATACGCCACATTTCTAGCGGGTAAACCGGAAGTACGCCATTTATATAAATGTGTCACAACAAAACTCACGGTAATTTTAAACCTAACTGTGGAAACCGCATCTTATTATCTAGAGCCATTTCGAAGATATAAGCTCTTGAAAACAGTCAGAATACAATGAGACACCCAGTAGTATATTTTTAATGTTGTTAAAATAATTTAAGAGTATTCAACATCATACCATTATCCACTAATTCGTTTTTTTCTTCTACAATCGAATTGAAATCATTCTTAAACGGAGTGCGAATGTCAGACCCACAAAAAAGGCTCATTCAATTCAATTTTTTTTGTCATCTATACGCAAGGAATTCAATTTAAAGAGCGCAAGGTGGCGCGGATATTTATGACCGTATGTCGAGAGAGAAAAAGTAAATGGCTGTTTATGTAACTCTACATGGCGAAACCAGTGATTTCAGTTTTCAGATTCATAGAAAAGTAGCGGTGGAATACTGATGAGCTTTTATATATGCCTGCTGAAAATATATAGACACAAATTTCCAAGCAATGTTGCCAGTTCATGACGGTTGAGTTGGAAACTCCACTCCACTCTGTGGACGGTTTTTATTCACTGCGCGTGAGTGGCCTAGTTTACAACCGTTTGTGATTGCTCTACGAACATACCTAATGAGCAATTTTTCTGCTCAGTAAACTAAGCATTCCACACAAATTTACAGTACAAGCCGCTCAAAGGCAAATTCGGAGTCTAGTTTAGTTTAGTTTACTATCGTTCACACATTAACCACAGATCTACAGCAAATTTAACCAGCAACAAAGTCGACCCTGGGCGTGGATATTTATAATTTGTGGTTATACATCCTTATTCAATTTGGGGTTGAACTTTTTTTTCAATACGGTTAATATTTACAATCGCGGCTTTTGCGAAAAATGGCTGCAAATTTTTATGACGGGATTACTAACCGGTCAGTGTACCTTAAGGAAACACATGCATGCAGTTGGTACATATCACACATTATCTTTACATATTATACAGGTTGCGAAAAGTCTCATCCCGACATACGATTTACACGTACACCGAAAGAAAAATCTCAGTAATAATTATCGAATGTTTGTTAATGTCAAATTTGTTCATAATTACGTATTGATATTTATAAATGAAAAAGCTTATTTATTATAATAATTACCGATGATTTGTTTCATTAATAAATAATGGAGGATTTGTTTCTGCTATGATTGTTAATTTTGAATAAAATGTTTTAATAATAAACAAATCATCTAATACGCCAACTTCGCGATGATAATTACTAAGTTTAATAAGTAAGTATAACTTGCTTTGATTATTATTATAAATGGTACAGTGTCTGTTAATAAATCTTTTTGTATCATTATAACATTCGATAAATTCATTTGTTTGTTATAAACCTACGTTATACATATAAGCAAAATATTGTTTAATAGTTAATCTTGTTTTTTATAAATCAACAAACTGTCATGCCCGTTACCTTAGTCTGCACATGTGATGGAGCTTCCCTTATCCCTTTTAGATTTGCTGTGTATCGTCGTAAATAATAATCTTTTCCTCCGTTTCAGTAGTGTGGAAATTTGTATGTTTAATTATATTATTTGGATATTAGCAATAGTGTGGCAGCGTAGGGGTGGGTAAATAGTTAAGTGTTTAATGAGTATGTGCTTGAACTGGTGATTCTATTTGTATTTGGATATTGTACCACAGAGTACATGTGATTGTACCAAAATAATGGCGGACGGCGGTGTATGTGTCGACTTGAACCAATGCTGATATTTGCAAATTTCGAACGTAAGTACATAGACAGTGAAAATACCTATAGTATATGTCGTATTTAATTGTACCTAATTGTAAATACTATTCTTTAGAAGAAAGGAAATAATTCCGACTCCTCTTTTTCCATGAATGATCAATATTTCTTATACGATGGAGTGATATTTTCTAGAATTTCTTGAAACACAGTTTTTTTATTTAATTATATTGTATTTTTTGTTAAAATTATAATGGAAAAAATTGAATAAATCGCTTTATTAAAAGTTTTGTTGTTTCATTTATCATATGTCATTTTGAAGAAAAGCACAACAATTTATCATTTATATATTTAAAAAAACTGTAATGGTGTAGAAAACAAATAATAGGTATAGCTATAAACACTAAAAAGAACAGAGACATTTTCAAAAATGTCTTAACACTTATTTCATCAATTGCACTTAGTTGCCATCTCCTGTAAGATCCTCTAAAAGTAATCGATGTATTAGCAGAAATAACCAAAAGCTGATATGGTTTCACTAACTGCTAATATCATGATAACTTTTCGGGTCTACTGAAGATAGCAGTCTAGTTGCCGAAATAAGTATTTGGACATCAATCTATAAATATTGATAAGAAAATATAAAAAATATTTGTTTATTATCAATAAAGGGGCTTTTGTCATGTTTTCATTGTGAATAAATATATGGGTATACTAATTGAATCTGGAATAACAGTGGCAGAATATGTAATAACTATATACAATGTCTTAGTAATAATAAATAACATACGGTGTGGTGGAAAGACATATATTCTTAGTGATTAATCATTTTTTCATAAATACAATATATACATTTATTGTTAATAACTAATTATTATAAGAAAATATTCTCATGTGATAGTAAATAATTCTTTATTTATAGAGTGAAAATAAATAGTTTGTTTTTTACTAACAAACGTTTAATAAGCCATATTTCAATAACGGATTTGGTGATAGTTAATTAGTCTTAGTGATTGTAACCAAACTGTTCTTTCAGTGTAGTAGTACGACAAGGAAAATATGAGAAAAACTATTTGAAAGAGAGAGAAGAATAATTGTGTGCAGTCAGCGAGGGGCGATCCTACCAAAAAGGTTGACATGTGTTCCTCTATTTTAATCGCTGTTGCCAGAAGCGCAGATTAATAATTTATACAAATAATATTTTTGTTTCATTATCGTTAACTTTTTTCGAGCTCATACACTATTAGACAAAACTAAAAACTTTCACCCGGCAACAGTGTCCTTTACAGAGAGAATTCATATTTAAACTCTTATTCCTGTATCTTGTCGCTACAAATGTTGATCACGTTGGTAGCGCATGCCATTGTATTTGAAACTATATAAAACATTTACAATGCCTTCAATAATATACTCAACCTGTGAAAAACGGCGGGTGTAATTTAGGCGCTAACCATCCTTCCTTACCTGTCTGACCAAGGGTAGATAATCCGACATGTATTTTCGCCGCTAAGAAGTGCAGGTAGGTCGAGTCATAAAATAACTCTTATCTTAATAATTTAACCACCAATATTTGGAAAAACCCAATAGTTTTCTATTTCTTATTTTCTGATATTTTTATACATAGTTACCGGGTTTGGGCCTGGGTACTTCAGTCGGTTAGATTAGGTAAAATGACCCTTCGTTCTTGGCGCCTAGTTTACATGTTGTAAAAAGTGCATTAATCTTTTAGTGCCCAAATTACATCCGCCCGTGAAAAAGTGCAAACTATAAAATGGTATTTTGGAGGTCATTCGGCAGATGCAATAGTTACCTAATTTGTTTATTGTCGCATCCCCATAGTGGGGATAGTCAATCTGACACTGACTTCGCACAATTATTCTTCTTCCTTTTCCAAGTAGTTTTTCTTATATTTTCCTTGTCGTACTTAGATAAATCGTATGTCGCGATAAGACTTTTCGCAACCTGTATGTTATAGTCTCATTGGAGATATAGACTTTTAGGAGTAGAGCGCCAGAGGGAGGATTTATTCAGGAAAGATCAAGAGAAAATACTGTTAATACTGATTAAGTTTTTTCACATAAACAGTATAATTAAGAGCACACAAAGGCAAAGGCTGGAGAGCAAAGGCATCGAACCCTCTGACTGGTGGTACTGAACTAGACAATTTATCAATAAAAAAGGCATTATTCCGCGTGACCTGTGAAATCTATTGATTATACATAAAGTAATGTAACTATTTATAGTTCCTACTAACCTACATGCATCGGACCCTATGTTTAGTAGTTGAGACGGGTATAAAAATGTTAAAAGTGAGAATATAGCTAAAACAAAACTTGATAGTCGTGACTTTAGTTTGATTATAAAAAAATCCTTCAACATCTGATACAAGTGAATCGAACAAAAATTGTTTCAATGGTTTCTCTTAGTATGACAGTTCTTGAAGTTATTGTTTTTACAGTGACAAAATTGAGAGATAATATTCAATAATTGAATTGTTTCAATCCACACGATGTGGAACTGCATTTTATTAAGTTAATTGAATAAAATATAATTGAAAATTCCACAGCATAATATATTTATTTTTGTCCTTGACCGGTTTCACCAATGTATAAGTTCGCATCGAA
Source organism: Galerucella pusilla (assembly GCA_910591695.1). NCBI lineage: Eukaryota > Metazoa > Arthropoda > Insecta > Coleoptera > Chrysomelidae > Galerucella > Galerucella pusilla. The sequence goes on from CAJUYI010000065.1 coordinate 99,293, forward strand.
TTTGTGTGTACCTGTATATTCAAAATAAAACAAGGTGAAATATTTAAGCAGCAATTCATTTCTAAAACCAAACCTTCATCACTTTACTATTAGAATCCTCTTCAACAGAGTATTGTAAGAATTGACAACATTTTATCAAATTTCTGACTAGAGTCGCGTAGATAATGGTGACATTAAGTGTCAGGTATTATCTTCTTTGAATACTTTGCCATTGTAAAAACCTGTTGCGATTCTTTTACAAACATGACGATAAAAAAAAGCATATTATACATCTAGAAAGGAATGCGATGACAGGGACTATCAGTTAACTCAAGTTGAAACAATGTACTCGATTCGTCGAATACAGAAAAGTGAACATTCAGGTGCCGGATTTTCGAGATCAATCGAATTTTTTCGTATGTGATATAATTCGAATGAATAAAATCGCACACGATTCGAATATCGTACCATCTTCGAAAACGTATTCGTATGCGATAATTATTTGCATTACAAATTCGACCATTCTATTTCTTACAAAAAGCAGACCATTTTTCGACATTTTTCACTAACACCTCACATAACTTTTATTAAAAAAATAGTGAAGAACTTTGCTGTTTTGTTAGTATACATCGGATAATTAATTTCTTATGTATGGAAATTATGTTATGTACAAGGTGAATGGCATGAATGTTTATTTAAGGGAGCTAGGTATAAAGAAAACATTTTTTACTGCCCTCTTGGTAGATGTGTGTTTATTAGACTGATCTACATATTATTTTATCATAAATGCCCAACTTATAATCCACTGATCCTATTGCAATTTATCATATTGATAGCATATTGAGACCCTAAAGCCGCAATAACCGTTCAATTTACTGTTGGGGCGCAAATATTTTAGTTGATTATACGAATTTGGTACTGCTGGACGAGATTTTCACATTGCGCTTGATCATATCTCTTGTCATTCCAAAGATATTGACATTTTTTGGTGAGTTTTCATAATTATTATTGTTTCATAATAATTTGTAAGAGAAATTATGCTGTTAAAATTGTTTTGAAAATAAAAACGCGGTACAAAAATATTACTGAGCATAAAATTACAAAATACCGGTGGAGCTTCATTAGCTATCTTGAAAAACGTTTTGGACGATATCTCGGGAACTTTGCACTTTAGGGCAAAAGTCATCGAGACCATTATTGTAGAGAATAAAATTTCGCACATTTTGTTTCCAGTAATCTTTTTTTGTAAAACTCACCGTTTACGATTTATGGCCCATTTAATAAACCGGTTTTTCTATCTCGGTCGATAACTCTTGAAATATTGGATTATAGCCTAGTCAAAGCACACAAAATATCCAAAAAATGCCGCAAAAATTACAAAAAACTCGAAAATTCAAAATTGAGTATTTGAAAGGGTTGTGATTAACACAAGAAAAGCTTTACGATGCTAGGCATGCAATTTTCCGGAAAATCGCTAAGTAAATTTTTGTTTTTCCACTCTAATTGCTTAAATAATGAAATTACAGGAAAATGTTCGGATCAAAAAATTGTAGATAATACATTTATCTACAAAATTTGTCTGAACATTTTTTTTCAAAATATACGAAATTCCCTAGTAGTATTTTTGAACATCAATTTTCATGTTTTTAATTTCACGATAGTAAGTAAACAATGGAATTGAGAAAAAAAAATTTAAAATGAGTTGTGTTCCAGCATGGGGTATCTATAAATACATTGGAAAAAATTTTTTTTTTAAATGTATTATCATTGATTTTCCACGTAAACCTCTACTAAAAAGTCGTTTTTTTACAAAATTCCTCTAATTAACAATAATAAATTGAAAAATTAAATTATATAACATAGCGAACTTCAAAGATTATGGCGTAATCTTCAAATTTTATTTGAAACTTTTTCTTGTATCTACATTTTCCATAAAGATACATACGGTTATCTACGTGAACCTTCATTTTTTTGACCCCACTTCATTTTCATTATTGTTTCAATAATAGACTCTATTTTTTATGTAATTTGTAGAAATTTTTGTTGTTAATATTTTATTTTTATTGTTGTTGTTACGCGGCGGCGCGTAAAGGAAGGTTGCCTAAATCGTACCACTTTTTACAATTTATTTATTTTCTACCTTATATTAAATCCCTGTGCAAAAGCACCATAACCTTAAGAAGTATTGGTTATTTAGACAGGTTAATCTAATTCCTAGTCACTAATATTGTGGTAATTTGTGCAAGGTAATACACTTTTTGTCATGTGATGCAATCGGTACGATTTAGAAAACCATCAATTAGCTCCAAAACAGGAAATCGTTCACAATAACTTAGATAGCAACCGCACACGCACCAAACTTTGTCTCGCCACTACTACCAAGCACTAGTTTGCTAGTAGCGCCGCACGAGCGCTGTAGTCACTTTATTTCTAATTCAAATTAAGGTGGTACGATTTAAGGGGCAGTACGACTTAGGCGACTCTCCTCTATAAGCCGCTCTCTCACATGCTTTTTCACCTTTATTTGTGCTCTCTTCTCTTTCTTACCTGAGTCATAGGTGTGTTCTTTTGTATCGCGATCACTTCTAAATAGGTTAATCATGAAGTTCACAAATTTTAAGATAATATCATAAACACTATAAAAAGTTGTAGAAGGTTTGCGGAAAAACGTCTGATATTTATTGTAAATAATTGTCTATTATTTAAAAAATCTGATATTTATAGAAAAACTGTAGAGTAGTTTTAAAGTAGACACTTCAAAGTGTTCAGTGGTGAAGTTTCATTGAATTATATTAATTTCGAAAAAAGATATAATTTAATGAAGTCTCAAGTAAAATTAAGCATGCAAAAAACCAGATTTTTAAAAAGCATTTGTTTAAAATTTGAAATATTGATGGCTTTGCTTTTATAACGATAATGTTTTATGCTCATTTGCAATGCTAAATCTAGAAGGAATTATGGCTGGGATAAGTATAAATTAAATAGGAATCATAATTGTTTTTTGACTTTTTAGCTCTAGTTTTTTATAAATAAACTGATTTTACAGTTAAAAAATCTACTTTTTCAAATTTGATAGCATTTCTATCTGGAAGCTGAGATCTCTCTCTACATTTTAAATATATTTACTTATTTTTTCAGAATGTTATAAGCCCAAAATTATCAACTTTTAAGTCGAGCGGTTATAGTATATTAAGTATCAAGAACGGTAAGGGTTGTTTACCGGTAGACAGGCTCAGCCTCCAATTTTGCTAGAGACCGGTATTACCCTTAACGTTAGAAATGTTTATACCATTTTTGCGCGATCGTATTGAAGTATTCGAATTTCGAATAAAATAATTTAAATTTCTTCGAAATGAACGAAATGTCAAAAGTGACATTTATATTTCTCGATCAGTTTTAAATATAATTTGCATTTTGGTGAAATTGTTTTCATGCTATTTATTACTTTTTATATTGTTCTGTTCGATTCTGTTCATTAAAAAATATCAATCTTATTTTTTTTGTTTCTTTTGTGTAATGAATGAAGTAATATATTATTTAGGACCACTTAAATGTACGTAGGGCTAAGACGTAGTTTACTTACCGACTTCTGAACGGTAAGTAAATCACTTACCGACGTGTTAGACTTAGAAACCAGTAAACACAACCTACTGACCTGACAACCGATGCTGTAAATAAACAAAAAAGATCGATCGCGCAAAAATAAATTTGGTTCCCGGGCCGTTCGAATTGACTAGCACTGACATTCATTTTATCTCCTACACTTTTCAATTTACAGAAAAACTTTTCGGATAAAATTTGTGGATAAATGTATTTTTGTTGTAAACATTTTTCTGTATTTTCAGAGTAAAAAAACAACACAAAAAAAATTTACTCAACGATTTTTCGGAAAATTGTATGCCTAGCATCGTAAAGTTTTTATCATGTTCAACGCAACTCTTTTAAATACTCAATTTTGAATTTTCAAGTTTTTTGTATTTTTTGTGTACTTTGACTAGGCTATTAATCGTTAAATAATAATTTTTTAACTAATATATAATTATCGCATAATAAAATTTAAGCAAGTGTCTAGCACATTTAATAAACACTTATAAATCTTTCATAAAAAAATTTCATTATATTTTTATAATCATTGTATATCTGTTAGTTGGAAGGCTCAAAACTATTTACTTTCTTTTTTTTTTACAGTTAAAACTCAGTCTATATGTAGATCCGAATAAGATATGAGACCATTTATATTTTGAAATAAAGCGTCCGCCTTGGATCCAGCTATAAATAATCCATGCGCCCAGGTGTGTCATTAATTGGAAAAAAGTAGTATAATTCAATTTGTACCGGGTTTGACAGCTAAACTGGTTATTAGATTACGACACGTGTTTTTTTCTATCGAATTAATTTCAAAACTCAAAACGAATTTAATTTATAACCGCCGCTAAGCGAGTCACAGTCACATCGTTCAACTTTTCGATAATAATTTTTGGTGTAGAATCCTGTTATTTAATCTAGCAATGAAATTCGTAATTTGACAGTTATTCATGAACTACAAAGTTTTTATATATTCAGGAGTTTAATCATTTTATTTTGAATACATATCGTGTGACCAAGAAATTTTTGTAGTCTTGATTACTTGATGAAGATTCTTGGGTATACTCCATTCCAATATATTTCGTTGACTTGGTATCTGGTCTTAAGGATTTAAAAATAAAAGTTTATAAATCCCTCATTTTACAGTAAACAGTATCAGATCTGCAGTCGGTAAAATTTAGATGATAACTAAATATTATTTCACAAGCCAAACATTTAGGTTGTAAAATAATCATTATGTAAGGCATTAAACACAACTTTATTGAGCCATCCATAGTCCCTCGGGATTGAACGGCCATGATGATAATGAAGATTGTTTCTAAACGCTAATTAAATCGAAATGAAACAAAAGTGTCGGTTCTTGCTTGTCAATCTTTTTTTCGTCTGCAGATCTTCAAATAATACTATACATTTATCGACATATCAATTTATTATGTATATATTAATTTATTATAATCATAATCGCGAAAATACTCTATCCCATAATAAATAAATATTTCATTATTTCATACAGGGTGGCCCATTAAGCGAGGTAACCAGCTGTATCTCGGAAAGTATTTGTCTCAGGTTGTGGGGAAAAATATTGACAGTTAAAGTGACCAAGAGAAATGGCTTGAAATTATTTTCAACTTCAAAATTTCACCCCTAGAAATCGTTACTGTTATTATCAAACATAAAATTTTTATTATCTCGGAAAATCGTAGAATGAGCTATAACTTTGATATCATCATTTGAAATCCTGTTAAATACCAGATAATTTTCTACTGTGACATTTCTTTATATCTGTCATAATAAGCAAGAAAGAAAACCATCAATTTTCAGTGTGTAAATTTTAATATTTCGTTAACTATTCAACCAATCCGACTGTTTCTGGGCTCATATGGAAGAGAGTTGTGTGGATTTTGAAGACCTTTTATATATTGAATAGATGAGGCTTTTACTTGATGTAGATCCATAGTAAGTTGTGAACGATTCGTTTGAAAAAGCTACTGTGTTAGCGAAACGCGTCACTTTATGTTTAAATACAATGTAGATTTAACAAAAAAAAATTGTTTGATTTCATAACATTTTATATACCTTATCGATTACTTTGAAAGAGATAAACTAGAGGTCGCTTCATGCAGCGATTACTCATTTTTACGATTTTATTGAAAAGAATGAAATGAAATGTTACTATTTCATTAACATATCCATGATATCTCTATTCGTCTTCCAAATAAAGATGAGCTGACGGAATACTGGTCTTCATCATTGTCGAAACCTGTCGAACATAAATCCAACGCTCTCTGGACAAGAGTTGAGGAGGAGAAAATAAATATTGAAATGCCTGTCGTTAACTTGACAACAAACGAGAAGACTGAAGCTATGAAGAGCACCAGTAATTGGACGACAACAGGAGTTGACCATGTCCAAAACTATTGGTACCTATAGGAAGTTTGACAGTTTGCATAAAGCAATGGCAACATCATTTTTACATATTCTGCAACATCTATCTTACACCAACATTTCCGACACTGCTTCCCAAAACGCATGAAACTCACGATCCTACACAGTATAGACCCACAACCTGCCTTCCAACTATATACAAAATATTAACGTCTTGCATCACCAACTGTATTTACAGACATGTGGACCAAAACAACATACTGTTGGAAAAACAGAAAGGGTGCACACGTACGAGGTTACCAAGGCTGCAAAGAGCAACTCATCATAGATTCAGTAATATTAAAACAAGCGCAAAAGGACAGCGCAACATCTACACGGCTTTCGTGGATTACAGGGAAGCATTTGATAGCGTTCCACATTCCTGGCTTGTTGAAGTTTTGCAAATTCACTAAGTACATACTTGGCTTGGATTTCGATGAAGCACTAGCGAACGAACCTTCATTTACAAATACCTCGAAACCAATGAAATTTCTATCCGTAGGGGGATCTTCCAGGGTGACTCTCCCTTAGTCCACTTTGGTTTTGTTTGGCAATGAACCCACTCTCCAATCTACTTAAAGATACGGATTAGGGGCCATCTATACAGTACGTCAAACGTTAATTATTCAGTTTATCTTCGGTTAAGCATTCGAAATACCTTTGCCTTTCAGTGTCTGTCCTGTATTTGTTTACCTCTGCCGTCCAAAGCCTGTTGCAAGCGCCCTCTGATCATGGTCAGATTTGCCATGTAATACGATGGCCAAATCCTATCATATACATATCACATACCCCAAGATAGTGTGCCTCTCTTCAAGTCTCCTTTTCAGTCCGTCCATTACAAGATTTCATATTGGAAGAGATGTCCTGACGATGTCTTCTTGAAACCCGGGCTGACAATTTCTTACCCATCAAGGTTTAGATTAATTGGTCTTAAAGTATTTCCATCTGTCTCTTTCTATACTAATTTGCCGGATCACCCTCATAATCACGTTGTAGAAGGAGATGTCAAAGGCACCCTCCCTAATTTTCATGAGCATAAAATTTTCAATTGTTTGTAATGTACACCTTCTTGATAAATATTACATTGAAATTCAGCGTCTCTCGCCTTGTTTACCTGTTATAATTGATTAATGCCTCTGGTGAGATTACACATTTGGGTTTTTTACAAAACAATAATTAAATTATTCCTTTGAATTAACAATATTTCGTTTAATTTAGTACCTAGTAAGATAGTATGTAGGTGTGTTAATATTAATTTGCACTTTAAACAAACCCATCATGGAAGTAACGGGTATTCATTTATTTTCATTAAAGCCGAAACGTTAAATTTTGTATTAATGAAAATCAAACTATAATTAAAAACCCGCTGTTTCAAGCTGTACTGTTCAATTAATAATTTTTATAAGCTTTCTATAAAATTCTACTTTCAAAATTTAATCGCTTTTATCAATGAAAGCTAATAAATCGGTAGTCTTTGGAATTATGTATATAAAAGAAGTCAATTTTCCACCATATTCGAAAGCTACTCGATGACTGATAAAATATAGTCTTGAAGTAATAGAACAGCATCATTTGAAAAATTGTAATATCGTAGTAATAGAACGTAGAAAATTTTTGAA
>CAJUYI010000065.1:111899-138175 GCA_910591695.1 Galerucella pusilla
ACTGTCAAAATTAATTTGCCAACCTGTACATATAACACACCGAACAACATGCAATGCACAGAAACACTTTGAAATACTGGAAAACAACAAAAATATTTCGTGCAGAGATAGAAATACAACCAATTGCAACTAGAGTACAAGAGTACCTGTTAATACAGCTTCAGGAATAAAAAATGATGAAAGATTTATTAGATTAAGTGAATAAAATGAAATATAATTAAAAATTCCACAGCATAATGTATTTATTTTTATCCTTGGCAGGTTTCACGAACTTATGTTCGCATCATTAGAAGGATGATGGAATGTCAATGTTTAAAAATGAAAAAATATATACAACAGTATCTAGAATAAAATCATTTTTTCCACTAGAGTTTGTTCAGCTATCCTTTGCCGTTACGTCATGCATTGTCCAGCTTGCTCTCTCATTCATGAAATAGATGAGAAAGAATTATGACGTCATTAACGTATTTCTTATTTAAAGTCGACATAAACTTTATCTGTTACTTTTGACAGTTCAGTTGTCATATTTTGAAAACAATTCTTAACATATGCCATTGATTATAATTTTGAGGTTAAGTGTAAAATAACATTCAACAAATATAAGACATACACGTAAAACAGCAGAATACGTCACCGATTATGACATAACGGCAAAGGATGGTTGAACAATCTATAACTTTGTTTGCCATCAGTTTAAAATTCGCGCTCAATCAAAAATAACTAATGACATAACGAGTAAGTTCATAATATATCAAAAACTGACAATGTAGTGAGAGCAGTTGAGTTTATAGACACCAGACTTATGTAGAAAGTTTTTTATCTTTGGCATTCAATACAATCGAACCAACATTGTTACAAGATCGAAAGGCGATTGTAGACTTGACAATGTTTGTAATTATTTTTGAAATTTTATTTGGAATGTTGTCGGACATAGGTTAAAGGTTGGTACGGTAGTTGGTTTCCTTGATTTGTCTAGGAAAAATTGATTTAATTGTTGCACAGAGTCCACTAGAACGGCACGCCCCATCAATTCCTATATTATAATTGAATAAATATCATCGGTGGCTGCAAACAGGAATTTATTTATATTAAAATTGATAACTTACAACACGCGTAAAGAAAGCTCTTTTAAAACGCATGCTAAAACGGAATATTACATACTTTCAAATGAATTTAATCATACACCCGATACAAAACTCATTGGCCTGCCCTTGCCTTGTCACTCGACTATTGTTGGGTTTTATTTTAGGTAAAATCATTTTAAGATGGTCGTAAATGATCGTATTTAAATGATTGCTGGCAAAAGCTAAGACGATAAACTTTGAGACAAACTATACATCATTTATAGTATAAATAACTATCCAATATTTCGTGATAGCACTAACCAGATAACATTTATCTATCACAGCCTGTATATTTTGTTTCTGACACCGTTAAAACAAACATCAAGTATTACCACATCTATTGGTGTGAAAATTTGAAAATCTAATAAATTAAATAATATATAATGAAATCCATTTACCTGGTCAAACGACTCCGCCTATCGGTAGAAAATTAGCATCAGTAAATAACATAGCCGAGGCATTACAGTTCCATTAGCATAACATTATAGAAATAGGTAGTTGAAGAAATAACAGGTTATTAAAATAATGAGACGGAAACCCATATAACAATATACCCTGGAACCAAACAAAAGGTTCGCAATTTCTTACAGGTATACATTTACAGAGTCGTATATTTTCAAGGGATAGTACGCCTTCATGAATAAAGGATTATACACACAAAAAAATATTGTAGTGTGGTTTTATGGTTAGGTTCAAATTCAGCTTCTTTACAAGGCCAATTAGTTTATTTGCACACTATAGAATTTCACCACAGCTACGCGACTAGTTTGTGTTTCTGTTGTCGTCATTTGTCGCTGTGGTCCGTCTGAGTTTAGCCTCTATTACATTTTCAACCCGCGAGGACTCGCGTCACATGATAACTCTCGCGTATAGAAATTTTCTAACGCCAACTCGCGTGTATAGGTTTTTTCTCACATGAGCATATTGCTATCAAACATTTTTTTATCGCGACTTTTTCAATAAAAACAATAAATATTATAAATATATATTGACAGTTCAGTTGTCATATTTGGAAAACAATTCTTAACATATGTCATTGCTTATAGTTTTGAGGTTAAGTGTAAAATAACATTCAAGTAATATAAGACATACGTAAAACAGCAGAATACGTCACACATCATGACGTAACGGCAAAGAATGGCTGAACACACTTTACTAGCTGTGAAGTTGACAATTATTGCTTCTTCTAGCCAACTGAGAAGTTGAATTTCTCTATTAGTGGTTAATATTTTTTTTTCTATTATTAACCTAGGTCAATAATGGACAAATTCAAATAGTAACAATAGTAATAGTTTGTATAATATACTTTATTACATTAAATAAAAAACCAACAATAATTTGAAATTTAAAAATTACTCGCTGCTAGAAACTTCAGAACATCGATGGCAAATTAAATTTTTTTTGGTCGTATGTTCCTTGCATATTGGAATGTTGCATGTGTTGCATCTGTGATTAATATTAAATAATAATATTAAATATAAAAAAAAACACATATGTCAGAACTCGCGTCGTTAGATTAATACTAACTTGCCACGCTCGGAATGCTGTAGGCTTAATTCCCCCACCACAAAATACATAAAATACGCGGATGAACGTTTTTAAGGCATTCCTGAAGTATGACATTGATAGCACGCAAATAAAAAAAAACCCTGTAGTGAGAGTGCTCGCGGGTTAATATAACCACGACCTCTGACCACTAACAACCACATTTATGAAGTTATCGTGACGCGTCGCTGTGGTCCGTCTGAGTTTAGCCTGAGTGTAAACTAAAAAAAATATTTACGTAAATAAGACTGCATTTCTTAGGTACGCCACTGTTTTTAAAGAACCTCTGAATTACCAACAGCTGTTATTATTATTCATTCCAAAAATATTTTTTCCGCAAATCGCTGGGAAATTTTTACATTCCAGATCAAATTTCTTGAAGAAAAAGTCAAGATTTCCTTACTGTAAGGGAATGATATTTCCATATAGTTGTATATCTATATTCGTACTTTTCTCTAGATTTCTTTGGCAATAATTCTAATGAAGCAGCTTTCACTGCCTCAACCAGCTCTGGAGGAGTTCCAGAAGTGGAAAAATCATCAATTTCTTTTCGAGAACACTAGTAATTAAATGTATATGCGTCAAGTTTGACAATTCAACCTGAATACATTTCCCGAGACATTTCCATAGTAACCCAAGTTATTTTATTACGAATTTTAAAGCACCATTTATTTGTGGATGCAATTATTTATTTTTATCAAAAATTAGTTAATTATTATGTCGAATTTTAAACAATTTCCAAAAAATAGTATGTTTACTGGAAGGAAAACCACATTGCAGGACTCTGTGCTGCTAATTATCGGCTTGTGCCTTAACTTAGCAATCTTCACAGTTGTCCAGGAATGTTAGGCCTTTCCTACTCGGTAAACAATGAACTATACTATTGATTTGATTATTATTAATATTGACAATGTTATTTCTTTTATTAATATAACCAACCGTCAAGAACTCCAACTGAAATGGGTTTAATACTAATTAACTACTTTTATTTGCTTCGTATGAAACATGTATCAAAATTTCGTACAATGGGAATTTAACCACATCTATAAACAGCTTTAGTAATTCGTCTTTCTTCCGCTCTGGTGACGAGCAAGAAACATTACTTTTCCCCAGTAAGTAATTTTTCCTAATTTGTGAAAATTCCTATGCACACAAATCATCCTTTTAATGCAGATGAAGTATTTCGAAAAACTGACAGACACTGTCGTGGAATAAATTAATTGCTTACTAGTCTGTATACAGATACTTAGAAATTGGGTTGATAAAATACAAATTTTCAATGACAAGACTCATAAAACGTTCGACTATTTTATGAACAAGGGTAATTGGTTCAACTAGAAAATAAAAGTTTTATTTTTAATTTTTGGCCTCCTTTATGTATTTTGTATAATTTGAAATTATTTAAACAGAAAAATAATGTTGTATACTGTCATTTTGTCTTTAAATTTTTACAAAATATCTTCTAGCAACTGTACCATTTTTATACTGTTTAATTTTATTTTCTAATTATTTTTGACGACGAAGATGATGTTGTGACCAATAATTTAAAATGAAACCATATGGCAAGTGACACCTCTTTTCAAAGGTATCGAAAAAAATTTTAAAGTGATACTCATTTTGTTTGTATTTATGGCAGTTATGATAGCTGGCTTTTAAAAAAAAGAAAAAGGAAAAAAGCTGTGATGCACTAAATCAGTTAATACTGAAATTCTAGCTTAATTTATCAAATAATCTAATGTTTTCGGAAGTCTCTCGTAATGTTGATCGAACTTTGAACTGTTTTATAGCTTTTGATAATTTTACATTCAATAATTTTTTGAACTGTTGTGAGTCGAACGTTCAAGTGTTTCAAGAGGAAAATGGATCGTGATTTAGGTAATAAAATAGCATCGATACAAATACTTGGTGAAAGTAGAAAAAATATTCATGCAGCTGAACGCATTTTCAATGAGATGTTTCCGATCGCCCTGTTTCGAGGACTTTTGAATAGTTTATGTATAAATCATTCCAAAGATATGAGAGGGGCTGGGACTTTTAAATAACACTATATACAAATATGGTGGCAAATCTACCTATATTTCTTACGACAAAAAAGTACCAGTTGTCATGTAAAGCTGATGCCCGGGCGGCCTAATATTGTGTCAACGGTCTGTTTTAAATCGCTAAATTTTAGTAGTGGACTCACCCGACCTCTTTCTATCTGGCCAAAAGTTAGCCAGTATTTTCCAAACATTTTTGAGAATTTTTTCAAAATTTTTTAATCGAACCAGAAAATAGTTATAAATTTTTCGAAAAAATATTCATTTTTATTTTCAAAAAGCCAAATATTTCGATATAATTATTTCAGTGTAGATTGATGTAATCAAAATAATTAGCCCTTCAAACAAAGACAATCAGAAAAGTGTTAATAAACTGAAGGAATTATTTTTCATCCTACAACAGTAAATCGCACAAAATATTTATAGGTTATGTTTCAAATCTAGTGTGATTGTAACTTAAAATATACTAGTATATTATATAGTAAACTGACTATAGATAAAAGTATAATTATCACACCCTATTTTATCGATCTATAATTGATATATGAAATTTAAATATTAGTCGTAGCTTGAGCCTTTAAATTGAAAATAATAATACTTAAAAATCGTTGAATTGCATTTATTTTATTATAAAAAAAGTTGGTTGATAAATCAAAAATTTTAAATTTTTTCAATTAAATTGAAAAAAACATCGACTCCACTCTGGGATTGGCGAAATTAATTGAAGTTCTCTTTGAGAGAAAAGAAATGAAACGCTTCGAACTTTCGAAAAAATAACGATTTTATTCAAAGAAGCGATAATTTCAGTGGACCATGTTGAATTTTTTTGTCTATTTTTTTGAAAAATTCATTTAAAAACAAAAATTAGATTAAAAAAATGGTACCAAAGGGTAAATTTTTGAAAAAGTTATTGCTTTTTGGAAATGGAAAAGCAATTTTTTTAAACTCAACTTTTTTTGGGTGGATAAGATAATTTTGAAAAATTCTTAAAATTTATTTTGAATTGGTAGAAAAGAATGGAAAACTTTTTGTCAGATATTAAGAGGTCGGATTCAAAAGTAGTCTTTCATACTAATATGTTACCATTAGGTATAAATTGCCATTATTACTAGTATTTTTTGACCACCTGCAAATAATACATTGCAATAAAATAAATAAAGTATTTTTAATAAGAATTACCCAAAAACCTTATACATTCTTTTTTTTAATTTTTTGGGAAATTAAACCACAATATTTTTAAATTCTTTACTTCAACGTTTCGGTAGCGTTCCAAAAAATTAAAAAAAAGAATGAATAATATACCACAAGGAACATACAGAAGATAAAAACCTTATAGTTTTGAGGTAACAATTTATTATTCGCCAACCTAATAAATACGACCCAGTCACGGCTAATACTCTTGTGGCATTATCCCATCCCAGGTCAGGTCAGTTTCTTAGATCGTGAAAAGAACTATACGAACATAAGTTTTAGTTGTCCGACTGTGTAATACTGAAAACTGTCTTCGCAACCCTGTGACGGACTAAGCTCGCACAACAGCCGTAGGTACTAGATGACTCGATATGGGTGCGCTCTGGGCCCTCTAGCACGAATAAATTTTGAAACACATTCACATTTATACGAAAATATAAAGATAAATATGTAATATAATTGAACAAACCATTATACTGTACCACTGCTAACAACCCAAGGTGGTTGATGCAGTTTATTTCTAAATAAAAAAATAATAAAAATAATTAAAAATTACAGTACAAAATTATTATTTTATCCATGTTGTATTTCACCTTATCCTATAATTAAACCAGCTGACAGCGTCTTGATAATAACTAATTTAAAAACTAGTTAGTATTCACGTATCCTACGAAGTGTCTGTCTGTAGTCGGTGAATTTAAAGAATTCTTTACGATTATTACCGAGAATGGTTGTGGTGAAGCAATAATGTAAATCACTTATAACTCGATTTTGAATTACAACAGCACTTCCACCATAAATAATTGACAGACTATTGTGGAATACGTAACTCTCTTGAGCGGTTATAACATTTTATAATTTATATTTAACAGGAAAAAAATATGGTTTGTTCCGCTCAAGTTAAGGCGCAAAAAGCTTGAAGAGTAACACGAAATTGATTTTCAATGCTTACACAATGTTAGTAAAGTATATAAATATTGTATATCTCAATAGGAAAAAAATGTGGATGGATAATTAGGCCAAGCAAAAACATCAAAACAGTGAGTTTGTGACAAAAATCCTATTAGAAAACGGAATATGCCATCATGTAAAAGTCATTCGTAGTATGAACCTGGTATATTTTCGACTCACTAATGGCTCTCACGAAATTGTTATCATTTAACGTCCTTTTTTAGTATTTTCTCAATGACACGAATGGTAGATAATAAAAATACAAATACAACATTTTTAGGCAAAGTGATTGGATAATTGCTTGTTATCAATGAAATATTTTCTCGGTTTTTCTATATTTTGTAAAACTAAATCATCAAAGTAACTGGTGAAATTTTCAGCTCTTGAACTTTCCCCACTACTTAGATATTAGAGGTTGAAACTGGAGCTCCCTTAAAAAGCGACAGAACCGACTGTGACGTCACATTGCATATTGTGCTCTGTACACCGCTGCGTTTCACATAAGAAAGTTTGTTCCAGCTGCAATATATTTAAATTTTGAGAGTGTTAGTGATTTTTGCTATTAAAGATGTACTCAGTAGATACTGGATTTATTAATGCAGATCCTACAAATTCAACCGAAGTCGATTTCTTTGTGGTGATGGACACTACATTGATGAAAACAAAGACTCCACATTTGGTTTTTGAATCGAAATTTCAAAACAATCTATAATACATTGTGCATTTTTCTATCTGCGTCTGAAGGGAGTAGGAAGTCTTTTCTTAACTTGCACAAATGGGTAAAGGTAACTGGCTAATAACGGTATAGTTTTTTGTATAATGTTACATACTCTGGAAAGTGCCAAACCAAAATCGTCTCCTGATATCCTATAAGGTATATTCAGTTTAATATTATTTAAGGTTAAAAAGATATCAAGCTTGTCCAGCTCACATTTTTTGAGTTAACAAGCTCACAACAAATAATAAATGACTCGAAACTCCCAAATAAAGCTTTGGATTTTTTTCTATCAAATAAAATGTTTTATTTCTTCTGACCTATTAATGTCTAGAAAAAATGAGGTATTCGGATCTGACATACTCAATTCTGTCGAAGTGAATGTAGGAGAAGAACCGCTAGGGGATATTGAAAACTTTTCGTTCATAGGTTTCCCGTCTTTTTTCATACGCGATTTTTTTTGGAACAATCTCATTGCTGGCGCGTTTTCTCTTTTCAGCCATTTTCCATATAGAAAACCCCTCGCCTCCGCATTTGATCGCTTTGGAACGTACATAAGCCTTAATGCAATCCTATTTCCCGAGACATAGGTTCCATTAGTATGATATCCATTTGATCTTCTTTCTCTACTTTCTCTATTTTCTGAGCTTATCTTGTAAAAATTGTGACCGTGGCTTTGAACTATGCATTGTTACTCTATTTTTTGGACAATCAAAAAATCTCGGTGCTACTTCAGGTTTTAGTTTATATGTTTCAATGTGTATATATTTTTCTGGTGCATTCTTGGATGTGTTAGGACAGTCGGGGATCAAATAGTATTCATTTACCACTTTTTTCTCACTCACCACACAATAAAATAACGAAACAGTAGGTACAGTCAACAGTCCAGCGTTTTATTTACACAAAACGATACAATATATACACAGTACATAGCTCTCGACTCGCAGCGATTCAAACGTTAGGTATAGCATAATATGCAGTGTGACGTCACAGGCAACCACGCCCTGTTTTCGTTCAATCCAATTTCTTTAATTAATTTGAGGGTTGTATGCACTTTAAGTACGCGAAGAGCAGGTACCATGGAACAAGTACTTTTGTTATAATATTTTGCAGTACGCGTTATAGATAAACCGATTTTGAATATGAAACAGTTTTGAAAAATACACATGCTGAGCAACAAAACGTATTTGCGAAAATCATATTACCACGTACTCCAAACGAATACTATTGGCAAAGATCGGCACGTTGCTATAAGCAATCACCGGACTTGCAATTATTCTGCAACATCTATTGATAAAAAATTGTTTGTTTGTGCAGTGGTTTTCAGGTTTGGTACAGTTATTGTCAAAATTCTATAGGGCACTGAAAATAAACATGTTATTTCTAGTTTTGGAAACCAGTAGCGTCACTAAGAAATCATCATGGTGCATCTGACGAAACTTACTACCAATGTTTATACTTTTATTATCTTAGTTTTATATGAAACTCATCATACAATTCACAATACATTGACATTGATGAGACACAAACAAACAGTAGTTTTAAAGACTACCATTACATAAAATGTTAACCGTCTTCTACTTAGAAACAATTGTATTCTTTTAATGATCGGTATTTTATAGTAGGTCGTTGTACCGGTATTGAGTTGATACCATCAACTAATTGTTATGGACTTCCGATCTTGTTGGAATCGAGAGGATTGAAATGGGTCACAAGGGAGTTTCTTAACTAATTTTTTTACTTCGTCAGCTCCTTATGAACGTAGTTTTCTGTATAACAAATTACATGTTTCTTATAAGAGCTAAGTACCAGACTACACATAAAATAATAACAGTTTCTAGTTTGTTCAGGTTAGGTAATTTATAATATTGAAATACTGGGGAATTTACTTTGTTTTAAATAATTGGTGAGAATATAGATGATTTTAATTATTGCTTCATTAATAATAAATTAATAAGATTTGGGTGTTGGATAATGCAAATACCAAAACATTTGAAATAAATAAATATATTATTATATTAACGGATATTTACGAAAGCTTGGAAATCTAAAAAGAGTACACTTCTGCTCCTTTTTTGCTGCTTACCTCAATATTTGTCTGTTTGTATATATCTACCACCACATAGTGGTTTAGAGTGATATTTTCACTTTTTTATAAATTTTCCACTTCTTTCTGTCAGTGGCCAGTTTTTTAGCATCCATCCAAGTCTTTCCTTTCCTCATTACCTAATATTTCCCCTATTGTGTTATCCCAAGTCTTTCTTTTTATTCTTTAGAATTTCCGCTCCCTATATTTTTTAGTTTATCTAGTCTCCTCCATACACTGCCAATGTTCCCACCAGCCCAGTTGCCTCAATATACTACAAAGTTAGCACCAAGATTATTTCGCAAGACGCTTTGCCCCGAGCGGAATAAGGTGCGAGGTTTATAAATGTCTTCATCACCATGGTGTATATACAATTTTTTCCACTACTACCCAAATTTAGGACAAAAACTAAAAATAATTCACAAACGCACCACGAGAAGCGTTTACCCCGTCGTCTGACTTACAAGTACACCGTCAGTTTTCGATATATTATGAACGTACTCGTTATGTCATCAGTCATTTTTGGTTGAGCGCGAATTTTAAACTAATGGCATTTTTATTCAAATAATTTTATCTTGATAGGTAATTTCAAGCAGCAAATGTGTTGAAGACAAAATACAAAATTATGTTGCACAAGTTTTTGTTTGGGCGACGACCCAGCACTGTAGTGGAACGCGTTCGATGCGATAATTACAGTCAAGCAAGGTCGGACATGGTTAGTACTTGGATGGGTGACGACCATGCCAGGGAAAACCATCGTATGGGGCCCGTACAGCCTGCAGCGGACTAGCATATCACAGCTCGCAGGCATTATACCAATGAGCACGAGGTATAATGTAGATATGCCGTCTTTCGGAGGAGACGTAAAACCGAGGTCCCGAGTCCATGGATGTTGGGCTCGTTAAAGAACGCTACCACTGGTTGGAACACTAGTGGGCTCGCCAAAATTTCCGGTTAGGGGTAGAGTGCTCCCGGCGTCGGTGATTAGCCACAGTCGCAGAAATAGACTGACGTTAAATAACAGAATAAAAAAAAAAGTTTTTGTTTAACTAATATCCCTGAATTCTCAAAATATTTGAATTGGTCCATTATTGACCTAGGTTAATCATAGAAAAAATTATTAACCACTAATAGAGAAATTTAACTTCTCAGTTGGCTAGAAGAAGCAATAATTATTATCAGTAGTAATAACCCAAGGACATTGATAATTGTTCGAAAAAATTTTATGACAGATTTCGAAAGCTTGTTGCCTACAAGCAGCAAGCTTGAGAAAGTTGTCATAAAACTTTTGAGCATTTATCAATGTCCGAGGGTTATTCGGATACAAATTTTTTTGCTAATTATAGTATTACAACCAAATCGTGACATTTCGAAATATTAAATATTTGAAACTTCAAAATCGAAATAAATCAATATGTGTCCATAGCAACGTGAAAATAGCCCATGATCTGTTATCAGTGTAATGTTGACGTGATTGGGTGGAATTGTTCATGTGATAAAAAATGAGAAAGTTTGATTGGTTCTTGGAACTGTCAAAAAATTTTCAACTTTACAGCTAGTAGTGGAAAATGAATGATTTGAAAGTTTTGAATAAATCTGAATTGTATAATTTGAAAGCTGTTTCTCTTTTGGCTTATTTTATGCAAACAATAGCTATTCTTTTAACCAGTCGACTGTCTCACTTGTAAGAATAATTAAGACAAAGTGAGCTGAGAAGAAATAAGATAAATTGAGGCAAATTTATATCTAAAAAGAACGCATGACAGTCACAGATCACAATTATAACATAACCTCTAATGTTTATACCTCGGATTATACCACAAAAATTTAGTTAATACACAAATTTTTATTTTCAACAGGCAATGGTTCCTGAAAGTGCCATAAATGCCACTTCTTAAAGCAATTCTTATTTAAAAAAACATTAACCACACTTTTAAGATAGATATGTGACATGTGACATCAACAAATATCCGGTACAGATCGCAAAAGGTTTTCAACTACTTCTAAGTTCTATGAAAAGCTAGCTCAATTGGGGTAAGGGGCATATGCTTATTGGGTCCCAAGTAGCAGGTAGTTCAAAAATAGCGTGCTTATTGGGTCCCGAACTTTAGTCCTACCTGAATAATAATGTATGGATTCGATCCCAGCCACCTGTTGTTAAACCAAATGAAAAACAGGTAGTAAAACTAATTTAAAAATTTGATATATTTATTACATTGAAATATTATTGTAAAGGTATACATTTTAGGATTTAAAAAAAAGGTAAAAATAAAATAGAAACACATATACATAAGATATATTATATATATACATATACAATTATTTATTAATAGAACAATAAAATGAGATACATTTAATGAAAAAAAATCGACTTATTTTTCCTTTTTCATATTCGTCAATTTTTTTTGCTATGAAATTTTCGCGATTTTTTATTTTATTATTTCGCGTTTTATACATAATATGTGTACTTTGCATTTTAACATAGGTCTCCATTTGAAATTCTTTTAGTTTTTCAATAAAAACAAATATATTCGGGTGGGCTTTATAAAAAGAATTATTAAAATGGCTATGAAAGGATTCACAGGCATTCGTAGTGCGAGTAAGATCCGCTGAATTTTTTGCCCAAAGGGATGGAGGAAATAAAGATTCTTCAGATATATAATTTTCAATTAAATAATCGCAATATTTTTTTATGTTTTCCTGGTCTGGTGCTATTGAAAGCAAATCAAAAATAAAACAATCACTCACTTCCCTAGGAGGTAAATACGTTAAAGCAAAGGTCATCCTTAGCCATCTACCAACTTCAGAAGATTCCTCGCTGTACATTGATATTAAACCACATTTTTGTATTTTTTTATACCATGACTGTGCAAGGTGAAATCGACAGCCAATAACATGGGCTTTTGGCCAAACTTTTTGAATAGCAGTATGAATACCTATTTCAAAATCTATAACTGCCTCAGTGATATGTAAGCTAGTAGAGTGTTTTAAAGCGATATCTTCGAGAATATTAAATAATTTTTGACAAGTTGAACTACATTTATTAGGCAACAATGAAAACACTAAGGGAATGTAGTGTCCATTAAAATATCCATGTATAGTAAAGAATTGGCAAAAAAATTGTGGACAATAATTAAATGTGCCGTCTAAATAAATTCGATTAACTTTTCCCAAAAATTCAATATTTGACTTGCATGAAAATACAACGATCTGGTCTATTTTATTACTAAATAAGATAAATGGTTCACCAGTATTTGTTCCAATGTTTTTGTTTTTTAAAATATCGAAAGTTTCATCGATGTTTTTTGGCAATGCCGGCTGCATTTTCCTACGGGAGCAGTACATATACCTTCTAATATTTGCTACGTCATTTGTTGTAATGGTTGATGGCAGATTCTCTTGAAGTACACGACGAATAATTTTTGCAGGCTTTTCGGACAAGTCTTCAACTGCCTTGCGTTTGCAAGAAGAGCTTACAATTTGGCGATTCAATTTTTCTATATTTGCGCTATGACAATGCTCTTCAATATGTTTTGTCAAAGTTATATCTTTCGATTCACCCAAACTAAGTATATATGATTTACACTTTTTATTTGTACATATCCAACGCCTTTCTCCACTTTTTAAGCACTTTTGAAAACTATATTTAAAGTTATTTATCACTAACATTTGTTTTCCTTTTTCACTTAAAATAATATTTATATTCATTTTTAAAATGTTTAAAACAACAGACAAATTGATCTGAAATATGAAATGCACTCGATGAAATATAAACAATGAATGAAATAGTATTTAATTTAAACATTCAGATACAATAAAAAGAGGGAGGATTGGATTTCCGAAAAGAGGTACATTTCCCCGAAGAATATCTTCAGGTAGTTAAGTACCATTGGGACCCAATACGCCTATAGATAAAGGGATTAAAATTTACACATTTTAATCTATGACCTGCCGGGACCGAATCCATCCACACCGGGGGTAAGGGGGAAGAGAATTTCTTAGTTAGTCTCACTTTGTACTCAACTCGAGCCATATTGAAAGAACATATACTTTTTCCTAATTTACTGAGACTAACTGAGTGACTCAGTAAATCTCAGGTAAACATGGTAAGAAGAATACAGCTAATATAAAAAGTTACATTGAGTCACACATTCTTAAGCTCATATTAAGTACACTTATGAAATTTGGTTAACAGATTTATTTCTCCGTAAAATTTATCAATAAACTATAAACAAAATTTGTTTGGTCTACATACGGCGACTGAGAGAGCTCTTATTTAAATTTTTCTCCAATTACTGTTAATTATTGTGTTGATTTATTGATAGTGCGTTTAAATGTGTTTATAGTCTGATTTTAACTAGTCCTTATAGTGTATCGCACAATTTATCATTTTTTACAATCTTATTGCGATTCTGTGAATAAGTAAAATAAATTTTTATCACATCAAAAAATTATGCACGTCAATAACGTCAATAAAAATTATTTAGACAACAAAAAGAACATAATGATAACCTCACAATTTCATGGTCAAATTGCGTTAAACCACAACAGTTTAACTAATAAGATACGTATTATTGTTTGCCACTTGTCATTCTTTGCCGTTGTTGATATTAGCACAATTATTATATTTTAAGTATTTTCCCAATACTTCATCGGGAATCCTATAACTCTACATTTGGTGAAATATTATCAATATTTATCGACCTTAAATACAATATTTAGTACATACATTCAGGTTCATTATCTAATGTATGATTGATAATGAGTATGATTGAAACAAACATTAAAACAAAACTAGGACATACCATTTACTGAGAACAGCTCATAAAATAAAAACTATACAAGTTAGACTCGGGTCGATAATTTTTGAAACCAAAAAAATAACAGTAGACCCATTAGAAGTGGAGGGAAATGTGATAAAATTAAAAATAAAAATAAATTACGGCGATCCGAGTTTGGGAAGTGGTAGGGGGTGAGTATTTTGGGGTAAAAAATGGTTTATCTCGATTTTCGGCAAAACTTCAAGTCCTATGGAAAAAAATTGAATGGCAAAGTTGTGGGTAATGAAAAGATCTACAACTTTTGTATACACAGTTTTTTCACATAACCTTAAAATTTATGTGAAAAATTCAAATAACCAAGTTTTTGGTTTTATTTTTCTTTTTTAAAAAATTTTACGAAATTTAGTGAAAACTTTCCCTATCATATCCCAAATAAACTGTAATTTATTTGATTTAAAATATTCATTTTTTCACCTTAATTTGACTTAATATCAAAAAAGCACCATAATTTTCAATCGAAAAGTCTTGCGTAATCTCCATGCTTCATGCTTTATTAGCTACATCACGTAGTCTTTTATACATTAAGTTCATTTTCCACCTTGCGTCAAATCGCAGCGACTTGTTGCTGGGACAAATCGCTGCGAGAAAAAGTACAATCAGCATATCAATAGCTTGTTGCTGCGACTAATCCAGGAATAGGGGAAACGAAACGTGTTGCCAACTTGATTGACATCGACAGCAATGTCAAAGCGGAGTAGCTAATAGAAATTTTGGGTTGGTGCGACAAAATTCACTAGAAAAGTGACTTCTTGCTCGAAAATAAGGCAAGTTCTAATTCATGCGACCGACGCGCCAAACGAAAAAAAAAACGCCAAGATGCATGCAACATTTTCGAGTTGCAGCGTCAACTGGCACCGTGGAAAACGGACTTTATCCGCGAAAAGCAGGCAACTTTCTCTCAGCTTGTCAACTAGTCTAAATATCTTGATAGTTGATGACATCGCCGAGAGGAATGTTGAGTGATGTTACAGTATTATTTATTCCGATGTTTTCTTGGTTGGTAGTGACTAGAGTTTGTTCAACCATCCTTTGCCGTTACGTCATAATCGGTGACGTATTCTGCTATTACTTGAATGTTACTTTACACTTAACCTCAAAAATTATAATAAATGACATATGTTAAGAACCGTTTTCAAAATATGACAACAAAACTGTCAAAAGTAACAGATAAAATTTATGTCAACCTTAGATAAGACATACGTTAATGACGTCATAATTCCGTCTCATCCATTTCATGAATGAGAGAGCAAGCTGGACAATGTATGACGTATTCTGCTGTTTCACGTATGTCTAACTATTACTTGAATGTTATTTTACACTTAACCTCAAAATTAGAGAGATATTACCAATTGCAATACCGCATAGGGTGCGGTATTTATATAGCGCTATTTTAATAACGGTTTTATCTGTTACTTTTGACAGTTCAGTTTTCATATTTTGAAAACAATTCTTAACATATGTCAGTGATTATAATTTTGAGGTTAGGTGTAAAAAAAGAATCAAGTAATATCAGACATACGTAAAACGGCGGAATACGTCACAGATTGTGACGCAACGGCAAAGAATGGTTAAACAAAATCTGTCTTCGCTACCCAGTGTATTTCAACGATACGATTGGCATGTGACGTTTTATGAACCCTGGTCAAGTATAATTGACCACATTGGTGTTGAATATTTAACTGCGTTGAGAATTGAATTATTGATAAGAAATATGAAATAAGTAATTGTAATAAAATATTTGTCACGTTGGAGTGGTATACTTTGCATATTGAATTACTATTTGCAGTTCTTTATGATATAAGGATGAACATCAACACGTACGGCATTATATATTTCAGGATATCACGTTCCATAGAATAATTCAGCCTAATTAGAACGTCCGCAAAGAGTTGCGTAAATACGAAAATAAGGCAAAAACACACATACCGTTGTAGCTTATAAAAGCATGCTAAAATCGTTCATTGTGACTTAACTATAATAGTTAGACATACAGTGTGGAGCAGTCAAATGGAAAAACGCTTGGAAACATTTGTATTTTTATAGTCTGTTTCTTATTGTCTGACAGCACGCGAAAAGGTCACAGATTCTAGTCAGGTATTAAACCACAAGCGTCACCGTTCATCTGAGGAATTTATTTACTATTTAATTTTATACTCGATTTGATATATAAAGGTAATATGAATGTAAATTCGGTTAGTTAATAGAGACTTTTAGCTTGTCTTAAATTTCTCACGTATCCGTATACGTAACGAACTGCGCATGTGTAGACCCGTTACGTCTCAGCCGATACGATGCGTTGAACGTATTGTTACGTACCCTACTCCGTATACTTAAACGTATCCGTATCCCGACCAAAGTCAGTATTCCGTGCTATTTGTGCTTTATTACATCATCTTCCTCGTCTAGCAGCAATGGATTATTTGATATTGCCCCCATTTTACGTTTTACAAAAATATAAAAAGGTAAAATAAAAAACTTTGAGGTTATACAATTAGAAACAGAACGAAGCGATACGTTTTCTGCTAAAAAGGCTTTCTTGACAATTTCTTTAGGTCAACGTAACTCCAATACGGATACGGATACGTGTAAAAACTTATGAACAGCTAAAAGTGTCTAATAGTTATTTACGTAATTAGTGGGATATGGACATTGTTAACGTTTGCATGTGAAATCACATAAGTGCGTTAATAATTCCTATCACACGTGTTACGTACACAATTTTATCTACAACTGTTTATTAATATTATTAAACGTACCTATATCATGAAATTGGAAAAAAATTTCAATCCAACGTATTTTTAATAATATTGACTGCAATCATAAGGTACTGTGTATCATATTTTGTGACCATAGCAACAAAGACAATTGCAGCTGTGAAAATTAAATAAATTAGTTATGTCATAAAATTGTCAAAGTTGAATGAACAAAAATCTATAAAAATGAGCTCAAGCGAAGACAATCTCCTTTCGGAAATTGAAAATGCAGCTTCCAGTGTTATTTTGAATATTTAATTCTGGTATTAATATTTTTCCAGATTCTTATTATCGCACTAGTGCGGTAATGTATTCAAAAACGCACTAGTGTGGTAATATACGTCATTATGACACTGAAAATAGTGTCAAATTGTACCCGTTATATGACAGTTGTAGTCTGACTGAATATTTCAATAATAATCATGAGAATTTGGCGCAGGTCAATTCTTGGGAGACATATTAACAAACCATTTATCAATTCATATTCCAGATAATTACTTTCTGATTTCAGACTTTAAGAAATAAACTATAAATGCGCATTTTTTCCAAAAAAAATTATATATGTGTCATGTGACAGTGGCCAATACCAACCATCTTATTTTAAATGCAGCCCCCTGTATACTATTTATTTTTTGGATTCTTCAGAGAATTTTTGACATAATTAATTCATGTACAATGTCCCATACTAATCTTCAACTGTTTCGGAAATATTAAATGTTTTCATATTTATTACAAAAATTACATTTAAAAAAGATAATTATTTTATTTTACAAACTCGCTACATAACACTAAATACTTATTTTCCATTTGATATTGAGAAAGTAAGCAAAAACCATTCCTGTGTTTCTTTTTACTGACATTCTATAAATGATTGGTAATGGAGATAACACATGGACACAAATGGAAGTTTCTTGCTTATTTCACGAAAAATTACCAAACTTGCCGCCTGTATTCCAAAGAACAATTAGCGAAATAGAAAAACAGTTTCGCCAGCTTGGTCATGTAAGACAGATGAAAAAAGTAGCTGCCAATGCAGTAAGTGATGTGAAGAGAATCCACATAATTCTGGTCAAAAAGCAGCCCCACTGTTCATCGATAGCTAAACATCAATTTTTCGAATGTTAAAGGGGAGTATAATGCATCTCTATAAAAAGTTTCCAACTCAGGAGCTCATGGAAGACGAAGATAGGAGGACGTATTCTTGTGAAGTATTGGCAATGCTAGATTACAATTTTTTGATGAGAGCACATTTACACTGCACGGTCTTGTTAATCGTCAAAATTGCCATTGTCTAATGAAAATCCTCACTGGATGAGAGAAGAACATACACAATATTCTGAAAGAGTTAATGTTTGGGCAGGAATTATTTGAAATCATATCGTAGGTCCCTTTTTCGTTGAAGGCAGTTTGAATGGAGATAAAAATTTAGAACTGCCTCAAAATAATGTCGTGACCACTTTGACAAACTTATATCCACAAGTTCTTGTCAGTACAATATGGTTTCAGCAAGATGGAGCACCGTCCCATTACCAAATCAATGTCCGGCAGTACCTAAACTAAATTTTCCCAAATCGGTGGATAGGGAGGCGCGGATCGATAGAATGGCCAGCACGATCTCCTGATCTGACGCAATTAGACTACTTTTTGTGGGGATATGTCAAAGGTATCGCATACAAAACTAAGCCCCTCAACACTTAAGGCCCATCCCCAATCAATTTAGTGGCGAAGTGGCACTTCGGCACGCGTGCTGGGACAATGACGTTTAAACGTGAGTATCCTCAATTCAATTTCGTGCTGACATGCGCGCCGATTTGCAAGTGCAAGCTTGCAAGCTGTAAGCTTTTTCGGTGCGTACCGAATTGTGTCATGCGCATTCAATCATGGGAAAAATAATTTAGGTACCCTAACCCTATTTTAGTCTATTACCTTTGTAAACAAACATACATTATTTTCTAATATCGTAATTATATTAATTTGTTGTCTTTGATAAGTAGTAAATACTTTTATTTACAAGAATAATCACAGGTTGAACTTTTTAATTACCACGTTACCTTAAAATAACAATGAAAATGCGCATGTGCGATAACAATCAGGCAGACTGAATTGACAGGATTGAGAATGGGTATCCGTTTTGCAGCACGCGTGAAGTGCATCTTCGCTAGTAGATTGATTGAGGATAGATGACTTAAAAATACGAATGACGCTTACGATTAGATCATGCACGCCTGAGATATTGAACAACGTTCGGAGCGAGCATTTGAAGCATTTCCTGCATTGACATTAAGGTATTTTTGTTTTTTTACATTATTAGGAAATAATCAGTATTACTAATAAGGTTTTTAGTGTAATGTAGCGAATTTGTGAAATAAAATAATTTTCTTTTTTTTTCAAGTAAATTTTTGTAATAAATCTGAAGCCACACGGACTGTTTTGTCGCTAATAATAAGTTCCATGAACATTATTATTATTCCAACAGTTTTCGTCAAACGAAGACTTTTATAGGCAAATGTTTGATACCTTGGGTTGTTGTGAATTTCATCTTGTTTTTTGTTTAAATAAAATATACCTTATGCTATGATTTATAATGTAGCTTTTAATAGCTTGAATAATTTTCAAAATCGGTTGAGTAAATTATAAATTAAAAATGAACAAACATATATACATCCTCTTTTTCCTCTTTATAATATTAGTATAGACAACTTACTTATGGTACTGTGCTTGAAGAAAACTGAACTCTTCTTTTATCCTATCGCACGATTCTCCAACTGTAAATTTAAATGGTTGACCTGGCTGCGGTGGCCCCTGGAAAATAAAAATGGAAATAAGTTAGGAATAAAAACTAGGCTATAATAGTTATTTACGTAATTACCCAAGTAGCAATTTAAATTCTATAAGGTTTGTATAGACAGCTACAAGATATGTCTTATAGGATACTTAAATTCTTATAACGGTCTACAAAACAATTATATGATCCTTATACAACTGAAAAGGGTCCATTTTTATACAACTGTTTGCTTGTATAACATTTCTATTAAAAGTTTATAAAACTCTTATATGACTGTTTTATAATCATTTATACAGCTACTATAAAATGATTTAATAGTGTGTCATGTAGTCACATCTATAAAATGGGATTGAAGCGGCACTATGAAGGTCTTACAAAATGGTTGTATAATGCAATATATTTTTTTATAATGCTGTTATTTCGAGCACCATGGAAACATTTTGTCATCTAGCAGTTTATAAGAGCATTTCATTTTTTAGTGAAGAATATCAGAACCAAATTATATTTCAACTTGAACGTGCATCATATACATATTTCATTTGTAGAAATGGGGATTTATCAAAACGATTTGGGTCGCTTGGGCGGACATCGATAGTAAAAATTATAATTTCATTTAGATGGTTTAATAGCACAAATTTTGATGCGCCGCAAATTTTACTGATAGGATTATAGGTAGGTATAATGTTCGTTGCTATTACTCAACAAAAATAAAACATTATACTTTTATTTTCGACACCTCTATTTTTCATAATTAATAAACACTCTACGGGGCCTATTCTGTAAAAGGTGATATCAGACGGTTCACTCGAATGAATATTCACCCAAGTGAATGCTTCATTATTCTTTCATTCCATGTTCACACGACTTAGTGTGAATGACAAAGAAAAGAACATTCATCTGTTCTTCTTCAAAATATGTCGTCGGGTGATGTAGTGCGTCTGGGAATCAGTTTCATCCGAGTGAACGTTCTCTTTGTGTGCAGACGGTTCATTTTTCGTTCATTCTGACGAAGTGAATGATACCAAATGAAAAAATCCATCGTTGGATCGGTTCATTAATGAATTCATTCAGCACTCTTGTTGCATTTTGAGTTCAGATGTATCATTTCGAGTGAAAGATGTCGAGTGAAAGACAAAAATGAACCAAAAGTGAACCGTCTGATAGCACCTTAAGTTCACTTTTTACCAATGAAATTGAAAAAATATTTTTCATAATTTTTTTTTAATAACTACTAATGGTTTGTGGTCAGAATATGTAACCGGTACTAATTTGCATCTAAAACGTTGGGAGGAGATTGTTAAATATACTTTCCCAAACCTGAGATTTTATTCACAAAAGAATAATTGATGACAATAAAAAATAAGATAATTACAAAGTTAAATTATATTCCATTCAAACATAATTTTTTACTAAGCAGCCAACAAATTACAAGAGATGGGATATTATGCAAACGTTGTAAGTGTCATTTGAAAACACCCTGTATAACATATAATGCAAGAAACCAAAAACAGTTTATGTGGAGTGATTTGTGGTTTACCATCAAATACATATTATTATGTTTTTCTTATATCTTCGGTAACTTTCCCTTCTTTTTTATTAAAGATTAGCTATTAAATGACAAAAGCGCTGTTGCCAGATACCCTACTCGAAATTTTAAAGGAACCCTTTAAAATATATAATTTTTAAGAGTCCTCTAAAATGTATACTTGCAGAATAGCATTTCAATAACAAATTTTTAAATTCCCGTTAAACATTTTTTTTTAATAGGCGTCTAAATTTTAAAGGATTAGTTACAGAATAGACCCCTATGTATGTAATCCTCGACTATGATTAAATCAGACACAATTCCGGTCTCCCATAGACCCACGGCCACGCAGAAACTGTTTCCTCTATATGGTTAACACCAGAAACCACTTAACCAAGCACACAATATGTAATTAATTCTCTATGTCAATAGTTGCGGTCACGCAAATAATTAGAGATAGCAAATCTCCCTCGACGAATACACCAATAACGATAAGTTGACAAGAAATGAAATGCAGTAGTATACCTACTTATAAAAACATGTAGACAACTAAAAATAGTTATTTATGTAACTAGTGTGTAAAGTAGCCTTTTTTTTGACGAATGTGAATATTGAGCCGCAGGCGAATGCGACAATCACATGAATTGCATACAATATTTTTTCTACTAGCGAATATTTAATTAAAATACAAAAGTTTAATAGTAATTTTCTTTACGCACTAGTGCGTAAAGTAAGTAAAATTTTTCTTTAGAAGAGTCTTTTTTTAATAATCTAAAATAACATCATAGTTTTCTAAAAATATTCAATTCCTAAATATAAAATACAATTGCTTACTCTAGGTATAGTCGGAAGATCTCAATTTAAATTTTAAATGTCAGATTCAATTCACAAAGAAATGTCAGTCACTCACCGCCAACTTATGCCTATTTACCGTATTATTTCCAGTAGGTACTCAATAATTATTTAGCAATAATCATTAGGTTACTTTACCGAATTCTATAGGTTTCTATCTCCAATTTATGAAAAAAACTTAGATTTAATATCCGTTTATCATACCTATATTTTTATAAGACTGGATATCTATAACTACATACATATTGGATTTTTTTCTTTACGCACTATTGCGTAAAGTAAAACTCTTTACGCACTCGAAAATGTGTCTAAAGTACGTACTTTACACACGGTAGTAGAAAAAGAGGATTTGTGCGCATCAAATTGCTTTCATGATATTTTGAGGTAAAAATATTTTGTAAGAATTAATTTGGAACATTATTGAATTAATGAAAAAAAAAGCCTGCAAAATTCAAGTCTTGCACAACTCAATCTTGGTCTTGCACACTCGGTTTTGACCAAGACCAGTCTCGCTCATCACTACTGAGAGGTGTTTTTTAGTCGATCGCGTTAGTATTTCTTTCAAATAAGATATTAATATTTTCCATGAACTCTTCAATACCAGCTCATTTCATAATGAAATTTTCATAATAAAATTTATTCATATTAAGTAACATTCTGCAAAGAAAATATTTAACAATATTATCAATTGGTTAATTATGTTTCAATTAACAATCACATACTCTAGAATTAAATTTCACTTTTAACCTTTCGAATTTTCCTCGTTTTCTACTGTTCGTTTATCACTCAACTGTATGCTATTTCAATTATTGTTGTGTATTTCCAATCTTCCGTTCGTATTTTCCATGTTTATATTCAACTGAATAATTGAGTTTATCCTATCAATTCCTAACATTAATGCTCGCATTAATGTAAAGCTATTTTTTCAGGTTGATTACACATTACTATTTTAAAATTCGTATTTCTAAACAGAGAACGCCACTAAATATACCAAAAGATAGATGTTTCAGCTGTCATCTAAACGGAATACAGAAAATTCCTATGACTTCCATTCCCGATATAGTGTATAGTTTGTCTCAAAGTATATCGTCCTCACTTTTGCCGGCAATCATAAAATTAATGGGTCAATTGCAATAAAACATATTGCCAATAGTTGCTGTAGAAGAGATCGCCAGTGGCGGGATATTTAAAATTATCTTAAGAAGGATCAATTTCACAAATATCTAGGTATCTTTTTGTATTTTTATCAAACCTACATCCTTTATTTTTTATTTAATATGTGAAGACTATTTCTCTAAACTTTTTCTCTTTTTTTCCTCCTTAATGGGAGATTATTAAATAGGTACTATTAAGTTAAATAAACTGTAACCAGGCCATCCTTTGCCTTGTCACTCAACTGTTGTTGGGTTTCATTTCGAGTAAAATTCTTTTAAGAAGGTCGTAAATTGTGGTATTTAGATTATTGCCGTCAAAAGTGAAGACGATATACTTTGTGACAAAGTATACAGATATATTACGAACACAAACTTAACCGAAGGTATATATATATATGTGCTCTCAGCAGTCCGGACGTTATATTGACACAACAAATAGCGAAATTTGTTCCATTATTAAAACTCAAACATCTCATCTGGTATATATTGGTTTTAGGTATATTGGTACTTCATTTCTGTACACAAATTCATCACATCTCATCGGGTATATATTGGTTTTAGGTAGGTATATTGGTACTTCATTTCTGTACACAAGTTCATCTGCTTGTTCGCAACATTATCAATCCACGGATCAGAATGTAGTAGAAATCAATGTAAATAAAGACAATGTTATTAATAGTCTAAGATTCGGATGCAAAATCAGTACGTTCACATATGTGCTTAATTAAACTCAATGTTTTGCATAATTTTATGTCAAACAGTGGCCACAAATAATGTTTTCTACGACCACTATCAAAAGTCATCTTTTGTTGAAAAGCAACTGCAAAGTTGATGTTTTCTGTCATAATTTGACATTATTGGCGCTCTCAAGCAGAAAGTGACTTTGGCGCACGCCTAATTTTATTTATAGATAAAAAAGAGCTAGTAGTTATTTTAATATAAACTGTAGAATAAAATATTTGAGTTGATTTTCTAATATGTTGAAGCATCCAACAGTATTTTTCGTAATAATTTAATGAGAAATAGGGAAATCTAAAAAATATCATCTGAAATATCTTACTGTAATAAGTTTTGCCTACGTACATAGGTACATGAAACTGCAATCTGGATACTGCTAAAGTACAAACAATGGCATTTTGGTGTGATCGTAGAAAAAATCTTAACCTTTGGTAGTTTCGACAGATTGCCTACGTACTACTTTTTACTCTGGATACACAAAAAGGTATTAATTAAAAGAATGCTAATTATTGAAAAAGAGAATGTAATTCACTCATTTACTTTATTAACAGTGTTATTTTATAATATACTATTATAACGCCTCACATAGTCTTTAAAAATCAAAGAGTAAAGACCATTCACTAAGTAGCAACAACTACTTCCCTGGCTATATGCCACGAAGAACATTGAATAACACTTCAAAGTTAAACGGGGTTGGTATATCTGCAAGATAAAACCAATCATTTTAGTTTGCAATTGAAAAGGATAATATCACTTTATAGACCGGTTTCGGTGTATTTGCGCCTCGTCAGTATTTACTCACTTATTTGTTAAATAAAATATCATCCACTTCACTGCCATGTATGTAAATACTTTGGAAAGTAATAGATGCTGTTCCGTTCCGTTCGACCGCAACCTCTTCGCAGCCAGTTGTAAGCAGGTATTACTTTGTTGTTTCTATACGTTCATGACATACCTACATTGATTTTTTTCATATTAAATTAAAGCTTATTTTTTCTTAGCGTGGTGTTTTAAATCTGTCTATGAAAAAGTTGCCGCAAATAGGAGATTCCAGCTATTAAAAATCACAAGTTTAAAAAATAAAGTGAGAGAGAGTGAGCGCCCAACGATAGTTGTTAGACACAACAATATCTGAACATCAATATCGGCCAAAGCCTAAGCCCAAGGCTTTGACCGATATTGATTATGTGCAGCTTCTTCGCGCATACGACTGCAACTTCTAGACTTGTAGTGGCCTTTTCTTACGTGAAACGGAGTCTAATGGAAGGATATATGTTACGTGGACAAACGTATGTCGTACACGTTCCATATATTATTTCCTTCCAGAATAATCAGTCGGAAAGCACGCGAGTATTAACATTGCATAAGTGAACTACTTACTAAATCAACACCAATTACATTTATTATAACTATCTAACAAAAACTATCAATAATTTACATACTAATTCGTATTATAGTTACAAGTTATTTATTTTGAATCCCATTATTAAATAGGTACTCTAGGGATAATCCAGGTTTTTTAATAATATAGTTCGTGATGAAATTAATTATCAGTTTCGAAAACTATTAATAACCCTTTAGAAATAGTGGGTATTCCCATTCATCTGTAATGCCTCTAATGAATTATTCAAGCGATTCTTACTATATAATTCATGCCACAAGAAACAACGTAAGAATTGTTCATAAGTAATTAGAAAGCAATACGGATTACGTGTATGAGTTAAAAACGTATTGTAAGATTTTCTATTCTAAACAGGTGTATTGGGCGGAAGCAGGCGCGGTATTAAAATTCAGTTCGTGCAAAAAATTATTATATTCTCATGACATAAGACACATCTATTAATTTTTTTAAATATTAATAATAATGTTCACTCCCTAGGGAGGTCATGGTACGTCATCAATGAAATAACTTATCAATGGCGACCAAGTACGAGTTATTCCGGGGGATACCAGCTGTATTATGATGTTGTTATACAA
>CAJUYI010000065.1:139022-153453 GCA_910591695.1 Galerucella pusilla
GTTTTTATCGCGATAAAAAAAGATGCACCTTTTTATCGATGTCAAAGTGACAATAACATTTCCAGGTATATGACATTTTAACATTGGAGTTAATTTATCAACTATAATTTATTTTATAATAGTTTCATCAATAATTAATACAATCTGTTGATTAGTCTAGTATTTCATCTAAAACAAAAGTACTATTTTGAATTATAAAAGTAGCCTAAAAATACCAATCACCTTTATTTTGAATAAAAATGATTTATAATAAATAAAGAAAAACCTTTTTTGATAAGTAAACATAATCTATTCTTTATTCTCTATTGTAAACTGCTTATAAAATCAATATTGAATCTAGAAGGAGGGTATATATTCATTGGTAAGGAAACGATATGCAGTTTGTGTACATTTCGAATGGCCGAGAACTAATATTTGCTTGGAACAAATAAACACATCAGTGACGTAATATCCGGCAGCTATTTTTCCACAACCTATACAAATATTCATATACCGGGGTGATCAGTAACACGATTTGTTCGGCAAAATGAGAACACTCTGTTGACGACAAAATTCGTCACAGGGATAATATATGAGATATTAAACATTGAGGTCGGTTACTTTACTTAACTAAAAATAAATAAAAAATGCTCAAACTTAATTACACACCGTTGTTAAGAAGTCTTGCACCAAGGGATTATCTTTGAAACGGATAAGGAGAAGGTTTTAAAATTCTAGGATGATAAATGAGTCGCTATTCTGCATATTTCAAAGCAAAGGTCAAACGCTTTTTAGCGTACGGTTGCCATCTTGAATTTTTTGAAATGACAACCTCTAGGTCGGGTGAAGTATCACAAACAACCTTTTTTTTTCTGTATAAAAATAATTGCAATACATAAAATCGGTTTTTTTTTATTAAATTGTACTACATAATTATATGACCTTGTAGATTTCTATAAAGTTAAACCAAAAAAAAGTGGGCATTGAAAACGTCAACCACATCTTCATTTATCTATTAATTGTAAATATTTATACTAATTTCAAACTAGGAGGAAGTTTGAAACCAAAGTACGAATAATGGAGCATTTATCGGAAAAATAGCGAATGGAAATCTTAATGTTAGTTAGATATGATGATCGCAAACATGTCCTTAGGAAAGCAGTTCGTCTTGTTACAATTTATATCCTGAATAGATGGCACGATAGTATGTATATATTCTGGTTTGTAAATACAAAGATATTAAAACCCCGTTCAACTTAGAAGTGTAATTCATTGTCTGTCGGGGCATATAGCCCGAGAAGATGTTTCTTATTAACCGCTCTACTTTTTGAAAAGTAATTTTCAAATTTGTAAGGCGTTATGTATAATACTATTATGGGCACAATAGATCTTTTAGGTCTCAGTGAATGTCACCCCAAAAATCACACATACATAATACTATTATCTTGACATCTATTGAAAACACGCTCTACTTAAATATGATAATTGTTTCAGGAAATAAAATTATCAATTTATATTTTTCCGTATTTGCAAATGTCAGATTGAGAATTCAAAACAATTTCACAATCTGTTGACAAGTCTTTAATTTCTTTGGTGCAATTAGGTTTAATATGTTTTATTACTTTAATTTAGATAACATATACTCGTAAAAGTGTACTTGTATGTTTAAAAGTCTGATATATTTGCATTATAAAATATTATATAATACTTTTGCTTTTAAAAACTTTTTATCATTCAAAAACGATCATGTCGACAGCTTACTTCGTTTTTGAGATAATATGGCGCTGAATATACGAAAGAAAAAAATTCCTCCTTTTTATAATAAGACAGGTTATGATTACTAAAAAAGGTCGTAGTTTTTGTTTTCATATGTAGAATGAAGTATCCAATATATCTGGTTGGGTCTCAAACACTTTATCACTATAACTTTCTAATACGAAAGTGTAATCTAAATATTTCCTTAAATTTTCATAAATGTACCTAATCCAAGTTTTCGGTCTTTTATTGATCCATTATAACCATATGCTGTAGAGAACAATAGAAAAAGATTTGGGCAGGCCAAAAGTCCTGTGTATTGAATATTACATAGCCGTGTCATAAGATTATTTTATATTATAAGTACCCATTTGCCAATAACCTTCAGCTCTTTGGAAGCTATAAGCAGGCTAATTACGTGAAAATTTAAGTGTACCTACACCCGATACACTCTACTTTTTATATTTAAGCAAATGCTGTTTCATACTAAATTACTGAAGGTATAACTTCAAAAAATATTTCAACTGTCCACTAAAAAAAGTCATACGCCTATGGTTTACGAATGCTTTATCATTTTAAACTCTCATTTATAAAAATAGACTATAAGAACGGCCCGACAATATCTTAGTTACGTGTTTATTCTTATCAATTTCTATAATTAATTCCCGACATTGAAATGTAATTTGTGAAACCGGTCTAGTATTATATGTAATATTTCTACTGCCTTGTTACTTTTCGATTTTATTCGATAATTACGGAAAGATTCTAATCGTAGATATGTTACGGTGAATGAATACTATTGGGAAATGTACACTTTTACCGTGAAATGTGTACATTTCTCAAAAAGTTAGGTACCTATATGGGAACTAAATATAATGTATATGTACATTTCCCGGCAAATGTGTATTCTTGCTTTCACATTTTGGTAAATGTATACTTATACCACCGTACACTAACTACCGACAAGCAAATTCACTTGTGTCGGAACGTTTGAAAATTTTGGTACATCTTTTCTCTGGAGTCTTACACGTCTGTTATCATAATACAACATTCAATACTCGCTTTAAACTAGCCAGAACTCGCCAGACGATAGGAGGGGTAAGGAAATTTTCGGTAACTCAAAAATCGACGAAGTGAATTTACAGTACGGTGCTTATACCTTCATGTTTTAAGGAAAGTTGTACAAATAAATTAAAAATGTTGCAGTTAAAAAAAATTTATAGTAAATATATTTCTTTCTCTTATTGTTTTTTAAGTTTGATTTCGAACAAGAATGTTGATCGCACTGCTTCAGTAATGAATGAATTGTAATGCACACTAGGTTATTCAAGAAGGGGAAGGGAATATAATCATTGGATTAGCCGTTCCCTTTTTTGAATCACTTGATGTATGTATGTATGTGTGTGTTTGGGGTGACATTCACTGAGACCACAAAGATCTATTGAGCCCCCTTACTTCTACTCAGTTTCTGAGGAGAGTCTCAGAAACTAGTAGTTCCTTTAATCCTATTTCCCGGAGGAATTTTAGGATGTCTGCAGGCTTCAACTTGTTCCTCTTCTATCCAGTAATCTCCTAGGTGCTGTGCTCTAGGATTCTGGAGTGCTGTGCAGTTGGAAAGTATGTGGATGGAGGTTTCTTCTTCCATTCCACAAAATCTGCATTCTTCTGCCTCTACTATTTTGAGCTTTTTCAGATGCCCATTCAGGCGACAATGTCCTGTTAGGATCCCTGTTAAAACTCTTAGCGCAGTTTTACTCTGACTTATGCATTCATTTGATCTCAACAGGCTGTAGTCACCCAGAAGAGTCTTTGATTGTATAAGCCCTACTAGATCTTTCCAATGGTCAGATCTTCTCTTTTTCTCGGCTTTGCTTATTTCTTCCAATATTACATTGGGGCTGATTCCGCAAAAGGGTTCAGGCCCCCAGAAAGGTATTTCAGTCCCCCTCTTTGCTAGTTCATCTGCTATTTCATTTCCTTCTATTCCAGTGTGTCCTGGAATCCATAGTAAGGTGACTATGTTGTTTTCGCCTAGTTCATTGAGTTTGTCTAGGCATTCCCACACCATTTTGGAACTGATTACACAAGAGCTCAGTGCCTTAATGGCTGCTTGACTATCCGACATTATGATAATCCTTACTCTTCTGTGTCCTTTATCAATATTAAACTGGGCGCACTTTCCTATGGCGTGGATTTCCGCTTGAAAGATACTTGGGGTTTTCCCAAGCTTTCGGAGTGTTTGGTTCCTGGCCCGAACACTCCTATCCCAGTTTCTTCTATTGCTTTTGAGCCGTCTGTGTACCATTGAATGGAATTCTTCCAAAGTCTGGCAATGGTATTTGGATCCAATTCCTTGTTGTTGCTCATTTCCGCGCATATCAAGTTAATCAATAAAGGGAAGGGTAGTTACAATGATTATATTCCCTTCCCCTTCTTGAATAACTTAATGTTTATTGGAAAGTATTGGATATCTTAAGGGGAAGGGGTGAATTCAATGATTATATTCCCTTCTTCTTCTTGAATATATTAATGTTCATTACAAAGTATTGGATATCTTTTAAGGGGATGGGAGAATCTAATGATCATATATCCTTCCCCTTTTTCTCACATTTACCAAAACGACATGGTCATTGTGAATTCAATGTAGGTACATTTCCCTCCTTTGAAATTGTGTATGTTAGTTGAATGCACATTACCCAAACGAAGGGGCAAATGTACACATTTACCGGAAAATGTGTACATTTGCCGCATTATCTACTTTTACCGTAACAGATATAAACCATACTGTTGTTACGTAGCAATAACGGTTTATTAACTTAACGAAAAAACGTTTTATCTCAAAGTATATCATTTATGCATAACGATCGTCTTCCAGATGCAAACTGACATTTATAAGCTTGCTACAAGAAATATATAAAATTATAGAATGCATCAAACCACGGAATCGTGACTGAACAGAAGCTTTTAGTCCCGACGTACGTCTACTTCAGTATCTTGTAAGACATCTTGAGAACCAAACGCCGACCGATCGATCTTGTCTAGTTAGATGAAAATAGTTGATAAGACGTTTTGTGACGGTCTGATCGGTTGTTTGCTTCAGTACCTGCATTCGATATATTGACCCCGACACCTGAAGATACAACATAGGCACGTAAAAATATTGTGTTTCAATTACAAAAAGATAAAAGATACATTCTATGTAACATAATAGTATGTGGAATGTGATTTGGTGCGAAATTCTAAAATAAAGGTTTACATCAGGGGGTCTAGTTTTGAAATATTTCACTAGTGAAATTTCCCATATTTCGATTGATTTAGATCAATCCAAGTTTTGAACTTATTTCATGTGTGAAATAAAATTCGAATTCGAAAAAATTTCACCAATTTAATTCGAATACTGTTTAGCTGTCGAAACGCTTATTTCACTTGCCAAATGTTGATTTATTTGGGGTTAGAATCATCGAATTTTGTGTTGTGGTTTTGTCAGATACTTTGTATAGTTTTAACATCCCTCCTTTTAGTTTGACTGAGTTTGACTACCTTTTTGAACATTTTTAGTTACTCTATATACTAGGAATAAGCAGTTATTAGTTAGACGAGAGTGATGCGAGAACGTTTTATATTTTTCAAATCTACATGGCAAATTTAGAGGAACTGCATCAAATAGTGCTAAATAATGTGAAACTTGTGTGGAGGATGATTTTTTAACGCCAAAAACGGTGCTTTATCATTTTATGCACGATCCCTTCGATCTAAGTGATCGCTAGTTCCTAAAAGTTTACAGACTTCATAAAGAAGCTGCTAGCGAATTGATAAACATTTTAGATCCATATTTGGCATCTCATATAACAGCATCAGTTATGAACAAATCTACTAAGGTAGGAAAGAAGTTGTACCTTCGTCAAGAATATGAGACATTTTTTTATACATATTAGGATATAATAATTTTAAGTAGTATTCGCTTCTATGGAAGTGGTAGGTACCAAACTAACATCGGGCTGTATTTATACTTTTGGGTTGGGTTTTGTAATAAAAAATAATAACGTTTACCTATGTGTAATTCAATTTACTAAGCATGTATAAATGTTACCTATCTCTTGAAAAATCAGCAATAAGTTATATTAAGATATATTTTAATTTATTATTATTATATTATTTTTCATCTCAGTCAGTCTTTCGACCAATCCTTGTGCATGGTAGTGAAAGCTGGGTAAGTAAGTACGAACTCACTCAAAAGCAGAATACAAGCAACAGAGATGAAGTATTTACGCAGGGTCAAAGGTGTCACCAGAAGAGATCGAATGCGGAATGAAATAATAAGGGAAAACTTAAACATAGAACCAATACTAAAAACAATCGAAAAACAGCAGCTTAGATGGTTTGGACACCTTTGTAGAATGGAGAACAGTAGACCAGCAAAAAGGATTTGGCAAGCTAGAGAAGTAAGCAAGAGAAAAAGAGGTCGCCCAAAGAAAACATGGGATAACACAATAGCCGACATTTTAAAAGAAAAAGAAATTACATGGACAGAGGCGGCGAAAAAAGCTAGAAATAAAAAGGAATGGCGAAAGTTTGTCCACGAATAAGCGACACACCCGACACCCACAGCGGGTGCAAACGGGTTTATGATTATATATATATTTTTCATCTCATGAAAATGATAAAACTTAACCTGAATTATTCGTCTTTTTACTTAATAATTTACGTTTGAACTAATATGAGGGCTATTCCACTGTTGTCAGATTGTGTCGTTCGAATTAAATTAATAAGTGAATTTATAATAATTTCGTTACACTATAATTCAAAACTAGTACTTAATACTATTTCGATGGCGAATTTAAAATCGAAATATTTCACAGATTTTCAAAACTTGCCCACCTGGAGTGAAACGTCCTGACTGTTTATTAAAAAAAATGTTTTTTCAAGAATTAAATAAAAATATCGATCAAAGGAATAAGTAAGAGATGGTTTTAGGATGAAATTTAGACAAATATTGTCGCAGACAGATACACTTAAGACAGTCATGAGACTTTGATAAATGATTGTTACAAAAATCACAGCCGGGCATAAATATCATGCAAAAATATCAGATGTAAACATAATTTCATTTTTATTTATGATGATATAGTGTCGTTACAGAGACAACCACAAGTGCAAGTACTTACGTCGTATATTAATATACGATTAGAAAAGAGATGAGTAGAGGGGTTGACAGGCAGAGCTATATTTTGATAAAAAGGAGAGCATTTGAAGCGAAATAATGAGAAGAATGAGCTGTGCTTTGACGTAATAAGTTGTTATTGTTATTATATTGAGAACTAAAAGTGAACTTAATTTTGGGAAACTATTAAAACTAAAGGAAAGTGGCCGTCCTCTTCCAGATTTAAAACAGACTAGCAAAGACAATAGGCGAGCGGTGCACCTCTAAAAAGATGCACAAAAACATGAGTTGACCGACCACTAAAAAAAGCAAGGAAAAAACCAATAATTATTAAACAAAAGCTTGCGTTACGCAATTTATAGGGTAAAGTGAATGAAAATGAACACTTTTTGACTCTTGGTAATTTTTAAAAAAATGCTTTGTTTCCCAGAAATCGGCAATTTAAAGTCAAAAATCGACAGAAAAACATATTTTTTGAAAAGAAATTTCTTATCGTCTACCACAGCTTTTTCAAATTTACAAAATGCAAATTACTCGTGAAAACATGTATTATTAGGTAGTATTTTTTATTTTCTTGCAACTTTTATTTAGCTTGTTTAACTTGTATCAAATTCGCGAAATTTATGGAAATTCCTAGGCGGATTTGCCGTGACGAAGTACGTACTGATTTGCGAAACTATTTTTCATTTATCAACGTTAATAATAATGCGTATTTTTTGGCTATTGTATATTTTTCGTTATACTTTTATACTTTATGTACTGCCTAAAAGAAACCTTTCTCGAGGGCAAAAAAATGTTTTGCCTCTGATACACAAATTTTGCTTTTTTATGATTTCAACGACTTCAGTTCTGGACAGAAATTGGGTGTGGGCTCAGTGGCGATCCATATTTTAGTATTTTGGTCACATTACCTATGACCCTATAAAATTAACGACGAGCCGCCATTGTGAAAAAGTAAGTGACAACTTATGTCCTCGATTTTTTGTTCACAAACAAAAATCAAAAATTTTAAGAATGCATTTTTAAATTAGTTACACTCCGCTGCTGTAGCTATTTTATCCCAACCATACTAAAAGGAAATATCCACACGAACCGGTCAGATCAATAGAAAGTGCCTTTTAAAGTTGTATTAAAGCGATTAATTAAACCGCAGAACATATGTCCTGTTTTAATCCCGTTTTATGTATATTACCTACCAACCTTTTTACATTAATCCAAATTAATGGCTTACACGTTCAATAGGATGGCATCGAGGGATGCATAATATTAC
The DNA here is from genome assembly GCA_910591695.1 of Galerucella pusilla. Taxonomy (NCBI): domain Eukaryota; kingdom Metazoa; phylum Arthropoda; class Insecta; order Coleoptera; family Chrysomelidae; genus Galerucella; species Galerucella pusilla. The sequence continues at coordinate 147,188 of CAJUYI010000065.1, forward strand.
CTTGTTTTCTATTAATATACGTTTGCGTACAATAATTATTATAGATGAGGTAATGTACACAAAAAGGTAGTGAATTAATAAAAAGTTAATTTGTTAACGTGTTTGATAATAATAAGTAATCTGACACAGGTTGCAGGTTGTGAAGGTATATCCACGATTTTAGAGAAGGTATATGTATGTGTACATAATATTATATCTTAGAGTAAGAAATATACTTTATGAAAGCATATAATATGAATTATACAAAAGTATGGAAAACTTGGGTATACCAGGAAAAATAATAAGGTTAACAAAATTAACAATAACTGATACAACAAGCACTGTTTCCATAAACAGATACCTTCATAACAAAAACTGGAGGATCCGATATCAACAACTTTATTCAATTTCACACTAGAAATCATATTAAGAGAGAGCAATATTCACACAAAAGGAACAATATCAATGTCACAAACATCAATGAATAGCCTACGCTGACGACTTGGTAATTATTAGCATGGTCTAGGAAGGATCTAATAGTAGTTTTGAAACGTCTAGAAAATAGTGCTAGAAAAAAAGGTCTCCAGTTAAATGAACATGAAACAAAATACATGATATTGAGAACAGGTAATGACCAACTGGAAAAAGAACTGACTTTCCGGAGTATTTTAGACAATAAAAAGTACACTATTGAGAATACAAACGAAATAAGCTACCTAAAAATTAATATCAATAACAAATGATGAGTCAGAAGGAATTAATATAAGAATAACGAAAGGAAACGAAAGTGGAGGAGCACTATTGAAGACATTTAAATAGAAAACGGTATCAAGAAAAACAAAAAAAATGGACTTATCAAGCGGTTATATGACCGACAGTCTTAAATGGAGCAGATCTGTGGATCATGAATAAAAAATAAGAGAAATTACTAGATATGTGGGAGAGAAAATACTCAGAAAAAAGGGAAAAAGTAGAAAATATCTGGATCAGAAGAACAAATGAAATTATATGGAAGCCCTCCGATATCGGCAGTAGTATAAGGTCACACTGTGTGAGATACTTAGGGCACATAGAGAGACTTGCATATAGCAGAGCAGCAAAAGAAGTACTTAGAAGAGGAGCTGGATGTAAAATAAGGAGAGGAAGACCAAAAAAGAAGTGGATAGAAGCAGTAGGAAAGGACCTAGAGATGTTGAACATACGCAGATAGGAAGAGGTAGAAGAGATAGAAGAGGCAAAACATAGAAAAGAATGGAGGAAAATACCCAATCAAGCCTTAGGCCTTCATGACCTATATATGAGAAATAGGAGGTCGTACTAACCCAATGAGACTAAGGATGAAAGAATAGCTATATTATAGGTGAAGGTGTTTGAAAAGTGGAAGTCGGTATCGTGGGAATTTTAAAGGTGCACTATTCTATTATTTTAAACACGCTAAGAAATGCGGCCGAAAATGTCCGATCGCCGGAAAGTAATGGAGTAGAAGGGCAGCAGCGGGGATCGAGAAGAGGCATATTACCTATAGCTCGTACCGTTTTCATGACGTCTGTCATAACTGGACAATGTTGCCAAGACCTTGATAATATATGAGAATCTAGTAAATGTCAAATGAAGTTTATCAAATATTCTTCTTTTTATTTGGTTGGAAAGTTAAAGGTTAATTCCAGCTATTGCATGCAAACAAAAAAATATTATTACACTTTCCTCTAATATTGTCGTATTTAATGAAGTTGGTTACCAATAAATATCGCAAAATAATTTTGATAATTCTAACGCTTCACAAATTTTTAAGAAATATCCTTTCAAACCTTTCAACTAAGCAGAAACAACTACTTCCCGGGCTGTAGGCCCCGACGGATATTGAATTACACTTCAAAGTCAAATGGGGTTGGTATATCTACAAGATATTCAACACAAACCATTCTAGTTTGCAATTAGAAGGGAGTTAGAAGTGAAGATGTTGCTATTGTTACAACTTTAACATTTCCGTTACTGGAAGACATGTATTGATTGTGATTTTAGTGTCTTCTTCAGCCCGGGATTGGTCTATTGGACGGAGAGCATTTGTACTGATGAGGCAGAAATACGCCGCAACCGGTCTACAAGTTATGATGTCCCTTTTAATTGCAAACCAGAATGACGCGTTAGATATCTTGTAGATATACCAGCACCGTCTGACTTTAAAGTGTAACACCCCGTTCACACGGAAGTCCGTTTTTGACGTATCGTTAATAATGACGATACGTCATAAACGGACGTGATGTTCATACCGCGTTTTAAACCGTATAGTGAATATATTTGTCAGTCATAATGCACGTGCAATGCCTCCGAGTAGACTAGCAGTTGATGTCACCGATCTAGATACGGCGAAAGACGAATGCAATATGAACTCGTTCATATGCCTGTGTATGTTTTTAAAAACTGATGCGTTATTCTGTATTCGTGATTTGTTGACAAAAGCGAATGTCGCAGGCAGACGCATCCGGCTTTTTTAACGATTCGCAATTCCGTAGGCTTGTGTGAATATCGCGGTAACATTTCATACACAACTAAAATAAAATTACGATTCGTTAAAAATGATGATCCTGAAAAAAAGCCGGATCATCGCCGTGTAAACGGGCTGTTATTCAGTATCCGTCGGTGCCTATAGCCTGGGAAGTAGTTGTTTCTTCTTATTTAAACGGTTACTGTTTTTGAAAAATCATTTTCAAAACTTTATAAATCGTTTTTTTTTTATTCTGTTATTTAACGTCGGTCTATTTCTGCGACTGAGGCTAATCACCGACGCCGGGAGCACTCTACCCCTAACCGGAAATTTTGGCGAACCCACTAGTGTTCCAACCAGTGGTAGCGTTCTTTAACGAGCCCAACATCCATGGACTCGGGACCTCGGTTTTACGTCTCCTCCGAAAGACGGCATATCTACATTATACCTCGTGCTCATTGGTATAATGCCTGCGAGCTGTGATATGCTAGTCCGCTGCAGGCTGTACGGGCCCTATACGATGGTTTTCCCTGACATGGTCGTCACCCATCCAAGTACTAACCATGTCCGACCTTGCTTGACTGTAATTATCGCATTGAACGCGTTCCACTACAGTGCTGGGTCGTCGCCCATATAAATCGTTAAAATAATTATAATTATTCTGCGATATCTATTTTTCCACAGACCGTTTTCTACTAGGATTTTTGTCAAAAACTCGATTAAGTATTGATGATCTATATTGCTTGTCCTACTCGTGAATTTAAAACCACAGTAAATAAAGCCATGATCTATTTCAGGCGAATAACAGTAATCAACCGGTATATACCAAATACATTTTGTCGATGTGGTTATTAATGGTTAGGTATATGGTTATGTCGTCATTACTGAGCCCTTAAAGACGGCACTACCTTTGATATTTTTAACCACGGTAATTATCCTGCTGTGTCAAAACCGCGGTGTTAGTTGTCAATTCGTTTTAAATGTTGTATTATCCTGGTTATTCACCTAAATGTCAATATGTTATTAATAGTTATTCAAAGTTAAGATTTATGTGTACTTCGATGGTGACATTTATTATTGGATAAAGGGCTAAAACCAAAGTCGAAAAAATATTAACCGTGATTTGAACGATTGTGTTCGCCTAAAATCCCTCTATATGATTTAAACGAACGTATGTGTATTTATAAATAGTTTATCGAAATGAGCAGGCAAAGAATAAATTATGTGTACTCATTAACTAGGAATGTCATTGGTTATAAATATAAACACAGCGGCGGCCATACACATTATTGATGTGAAAAAAACACTCAAATATGTGTGAATAGGTCAACGTAAATAATTTCTGCGACATAGATATAGATTTTTTTGTGAGCAATGATGAGTACTATAAACATGTAGTTTATTTGTGTTTATTTATGTCTCCATTTTAGATCGCAGGGATCCTCAGTTTTTTTTTTAATAAAATATAATCTAAGTTACCAGCCGATAAGGGAAAGTTAAGCAACAAGAAGGAATGGGATCCAAATACCACTACCATACTTGGAAATAATGCCATTCATGTTACACAGACGGCTCAAAAGCAATAGAAGGAACTGGGATAGGATGGAGATAGGAGCTGGGTGCTAGAACAAAAATCAAACACACTGAAATATTAGGGAAAAACCACAAGTATCTTTCAAGCGGAAATTCGTGGTATGAGAAAGTGCCGGATAGTCAAGCAGCCATTGAACTACTGAACTCTTGTGTAATCAGTTCTAAAATGGTGTGGGAATGCCTAGACAAACTCAATGAACTTGGCGAGAATAATATAGTAACCTTACTATGGATTCCAGGACACACTAGAATAGGAGGAAATGAAAAAGCAGATGAACTAGCAAAGAGGGGGACTGAAATACCCTTTTGGTGGTGGCCGGAACCCTTTTGCGGAATCAGCTCCAATGTAATATTTAAAGAAATAGGTAAAGCCGAGAAAAAGAGAAGATCTGACCATTGGAAAGATCTAGTAGGGCTTAGTAGGCTGAATGCATAAGTCAAAGTAAAACTGCGCTAAGAGTTTCGACAAGGATCCTAACGGAACATTTTCTCCTGGATGGGCACCTGAAAAAGCTCAAAATAGTGGAGGAAGAAGAATATAGATTTTGTGGCATGAAAGAAGAAACCTCTATCCACATACTTTCTAACTGCACAGCATTTCAGAATTCTAGGGCACAGCATCTGGTAGATTACTGGATAGAAGAGGAACATTTACCCAAGCTGAAGCCTGCAGATATCCCAAAATTCCTCCGGGAAATAGGACTAAATGAGATACTAGTTTCTAAGGAGAGGCTCAGAAACTAGTAGTCGGAAAATAAGTAGAAGTAAGGGGGCACAATAGATCTTTTAGGTCTCAGTGAATGTCACTCCAAAATACATACATACATTCCCGCCGATAATGTAGCTTCTCTAATCGTGAAACACAAAATCAGTTGAGTAGTTTTTGAGTTCATACGTAACAAACAAACATGGATACAGACTCATCTTCTATCTTCATAATTTTAGTATAGAGTAGTATAAATGAGCCTCTAATTTTATTCTTATCTTTAGCCTTATGTGCAAAGTTCCAAAAATTGAAAAATGAATGATATGAATAGATGAATAGAATTTGCATTCAAAGAATGTACTGAAATTATTTATTTCTTGTTTGTTATTAAAGAGTCTGGTTCCCAACGGCCATTATAAACTCGATTTTCGTTCGTTATTTTATTTTCTATTATTTCTTATCAACTAACTCTGTCTGTCCTGCTTGACTTACCGCTTCTCTAAAATTCGAGGGTGATTGAGCAAAATGGCTCCGATTTCCAGTAACTTTTCAACCATCTCCAGTTTCCTAACACTTTATTTTATTTGTATTTTTCGGAGATGTAAAATTTGTGCATATTTTCAGGTAATTTATACATTTAAAGATCCGTTCCGCCGGCCGTGAAAAGTGTCAATTATAAAATAGGCTACGGAGTATTATCCACAAATGTCTCATTAAAATTCAACTGTGTGAATTATAGTCAGTTGATTAATAATATCGCCGCCGTCGACAAATAATTAAAACTCATTAAATTGTCTAAAAGCAATTACATTTCGATATAAATTAATTGAATTGTTTACATATTTGTTAATGTGTTTTCGGTCTAGTACTCTCGCATTCTATTCGACGCGGTAAAAGATTAATGATAATTACGAATTACATATTTATGATACTGCTTAATGGGCATTTACTTTTTTTGTAAATCCTTCACGCTTGACGTCGTGCCAGTTATTTGGACTACAATGTAAATTATGTTTTATAAATGGAATTTAATACGATCATTGCACTGGTTAAAAATGTATAACAGACATTTATGAACCTTTTCAGAATCGTATCGAGAAGTGTATAGGGCGCAAACTCTGATTTGGGATGGACACATTAACTTTACCATCCCTTCCAGAAGTTACAGTTTGTATAACGTCCCAAGAAGGATACTATACAGGGAACAGAAGCAAACAAGAGCCCCGTAAAATATGTGAACTAAAAGAAAGGTCAGCCAATCAGGAGCCAATGTTAACGATACCTAAGTAATTGTAAACATAATCGAAATAATATGACCGAATGATTTTCCCAATATACAGATTGCGAAAAAGTGTAATGGACCATTCGATTTACAGAAGTGCGACAAGGATAATATGAACAACACTATTTGAAAGAGAGAGACAAGAATTATTCTATGGATAAAACTCACAATTAGATCAGTCCCCTCTACCAATTAGGGCGAGCGTGTGTTCATTGCTCTTT
>CAJUYI010000065.1:168453-195878 GCA_910591695.1 Galerucella pusilla
CTTGTCGTACTTGTGTAAATGGTATGACTTGAATAGACTTATCGCAATCTGTATATGGAAGATGACTTTTTGCCGAGCATGTATGTTCAAGCGAGAAAAGCATATTTCTCCTCCTCGAAAAGCCCTCTCTTTTATTCCACAGCTTTACTCTCTTCCACTCACAGAATAGCTATACGAAACAACTAAAAACATAAATATTTGTTTTATAAGACATTCTGTACATATTCGTCATTCTATGAACTTGTAATGTCAGTCCATTACGCTTGCTACGTCTCCTGGTATGATGAATATTTATGTACACTACAATGTACTTACGAACATACAAAGTCAACACTTGAAAGAGTAATAAACTCCACAAATATTTGATACAAATATTAACACGCAGCAAACAAAAAATGTATAAATATTTGTGTCTCCGTGAAGCAATATTTGACAAGCCTAAAATTAAATATGTCAATTGTCATATAAAACATTATTCTTGATATGTCGACTATTAGCTTATTGGATAGTTAGATTAAATTTATCATTATAATAATAAGTTATTATTTAAACAAAATAAAAATTACAAATTACATTTATCTCCAAAGATCCAAGAATATTGTCCTTTTCGTTTAAAAGATATTTACTTGGATCCAAACTTTATTTCATCCAACCATGTTTAGTTTTATGTCGAACGTAGTAGCGTTTGCCAATTAAAATTAAAAAAAACCGTTCAACAAAAACAGTAGTGCTGCTCGTGCAACACAAGTAAAGCAAGGTTGAACAAAGAGGTGTGCCCGACACAATCTCGGCTGCTCTCAGTTTGGAAGTAAAGACGAAAACTAGTTGTTCAGTGTGAAATCGAATTCTTTTTTTTATTCATTCAACTCATCTATATCTCTGTCTCTTTCGTTCCATGGGAAATTAATTGGGTGCCAAAACAAGAAATTCGAGTAGGTAGTCCAGTAGAATTTCGACTGAACATTATTAAGGTTGACCGTGTGGATGCACGATTCCGTACGAAATACTACCACTACGTTTACTTCGTACAGGGTGTTTCAGAAAAAATTACCTATGTGATTTGTTGAGAGTATTAGAGCCAACTCATTTTATATAATATATTTTGAATGAATTCACACTTCTACTTGTACCGGAACACGATACTGGTTTGCTTAGTTTAAACGGAACACTCTATATTATTGCATTTTTGGATTCTACAAAATATATACAATTGAATGTTGCCAATGACTTCAGAAATGCCAAATTGCCGATAAACGAAAAGATATTTTGTAACTTCTTTCCGCCACAATATACTAATATGCTGCCAAGCTTTGTTCAATACTTTCTACAGGGTGTACACAAAAATAAATCTAGCTTGAACATAAAAAAAAAGGTCTAAGTTCAAATGAAACTCGGTTTCTCTCAACGGCTGAAGCAAAAAATCAATTATTAAGCAACAAATTACGAGCCGAGTCCGCAGCGTGTTCTACAAAATGGACTCCGCAGCCTAACATACAGATTGCGAAAATTCTATTAGCAACATATGATTTACACAAGAACGACAAGGAAAATATGAAAAAAACTACTTGAAAGAGAGAGAAGAATAATTGGGCGCGGCCAGCGATGGTTGTGTGCTCACTGCCTAACTATTTTAACCGCTGTTGGAAATGTACTTATCTGTGAGAGCTATTTTATTTATTGCAAATTGTAGTTTGTCCAAATTTTTTCTTGAACTATATTATTTTATTCTTATTTGGGTTGATATCACTTATTTTCGAAAGTCAATAATATTACCAATCTCGATTTTCTCCCACTAAAAACGGCTTAATCCCGTGTTGAAAATCAAATGCAAAATAAGTTATTTATTTCTTAGAAAGTACCAAACATTCTAAGCTGGCAACGCTGCTTTCAAATCAAATTGGTTCCTGGTACTGAACACACGCCCAGTGCTGACTGACCACGATTATTCTTCTCTCTCTTGCAAGTAGTTTTTTCCATATTTTCCTTGTTGTACTAGTGTAAATCGTATGTCGCGAAAAGACTTTTCGCAATCTGTACGTCTTATGTTCAAATAGTTTCCCCAGAACTTCTATTGGTCCTCATTCGAAAATTTAAACAAGGACATAATGAGAAAGTAATTGAGTGTTAGACGAAATCTCTTACGGTAAAAAGGACTAATTCTACAAATATAAATAGAAAAAACAAGCTAAGTCGTTTGCTGTGAACTTTAAGCCTTTTGGCAAGTAACACCTTAAAGTTTATCTCACAGAAACTATCAATATGGCAACGTGGAGGGTACATTTTGAACTAGAGTCAGTGAAAACCGCAAAACCGCCGGCCTGTGCTTACCGCCGCCACTACCACAGCCGCTCTGCCGCCGCCTGTTAAACTTCTACGACCTACTATGGTGTAATCCGATCATTCTCTTCATTTTGTCATTACCGAAGCCAGATAACTTTCATAGTGGACGAATTTATAGTTAAACCGTGTCAAATTAAATTGTGCACTTGTGATTCTCAATTCCGATGCGATCTTGAATTAATGTTTGTCGAGGAAGATTGATTTAATTTTAATAGAGTTGTTGTATTATTCATTCATTCATTATTTCAAGTGAAATCATTTTTTTGTAAGTCTAAGCTAAGTAAGATTATGTTGTGACGAAAGGCGAATTATTGGATAGAATTGGAAAGAATAAATTTGTTCAATCAAAGCATTAACTGTTTCTTAGTAGAACTTCACAATCAAATATAAAGAGTGGCCCAAAAGTCTAGAAACGGCCAATTATCTCGTAAATTGTTAGTCCCAATGCCAGATTTGCCGTTCAACTTATATTATTAGTAGCTTTGGTTTTTAAAATTTATTTAGAATAGTAGGTCTAAAATACATAAAACATAAGTCTGGCAAGGCCTACTGAATTTTTCAAGTATCCCCAATAAAAATAATGTTTAGGATTGAAATCAGGTGAACGTGGAGGCCATTCATTCTCGTCTAGCGGGAAATATCTCATCTAAATAACGCCGAACATTTACACTAAAATGAGCTGGAGCTCCGCTTGCTGAAATCATATCCGATTAAAATTGGCTCTAAGCAAGTTTCTCAGTGTAGGTACAATTTCATTTCCAAGTAGAAATTCATATCCATCTGACTTTAAATTTCCTTCGATAAAGAATAGCCCAATTAAAAAAATCACAGCATTCTACATTTAAATTTCTTCAAATCTACATATTTTGTACTGTTTAATGTAAGTCACTGAAGACCTTCTATTCTAAATAAAATCTTCAGTGTTACATATAGTTAGCTCGTATTGAATAGGGGATTCCAATAATGACTGAATATACAGAGTGATCGATTTGAAAAACCAAAGCTACTAATAATATAACAGAAACAGCAAATCTGGCAACATAGCAAATATCAAATCTGGAATCTACGTATCCCGAAATAGGTGTACCCCTAATTTTGTACAATTAGGACTAGCAATTTACGAAATAATTGGCCGTTTCCAGACTTTTGAGCCACTATGTAGGTGTTTCATTTAAGAAAATCTTAGCTTTGATTTAGCACCGAGTTATGTAACACCCTGTAACATTGCAAATAGTTTAGAAATATAAAGCGTTAAGCTATCTACAATTTTTATAAATATCTAATAATATATGGTAAGTTTTATGTTAACAAAGTCAATAGAGGTATTATAGAAACATTCTTAATTAGTGTTTTATTTTGTTCAAAATTTAAATAGCATGATTAACTTTTATAAATCTAATTACTTCAATCCATAATTTATATGATGATTCACTAGTGCCCAATATTCTTTTATAATCTTACATCAATCTTAGGAGAGATAAACATTTATAATTACAAAATTTTAACGTTAAAAAAGTCGTAAAAAATCGTTGCGGCACAAGATCATTCCGAGACTTGCAGTAAATCTTTTAACGACTCGACAGGGGTGTACATCATTGCAATTCAATAAATTCTAATATTGCCAGAGGGATAATAGGAAATTACTAGGTCAATAGACATTTTTGGAGTGGAGTGATAGAAATAGTATATTACACACCGAGGTGGGAAGAGTTTCATTACTGTCGAGAGGTTAGCTATTATTTCGAGATAGGAATACTTCCTATCGAGGTTTGTATACTATTTTATTTACAACCATCATGTCCCGATCAAAATCAATAAACCTTTGCTTCGTTCTGAACACACATAAAATACTACATTATTTGACAACTGCTGTCACCAATATAAATAATTATCAGATAAAGTCTAATGGATATTAAGTTCCCGAATAATAAATTAAGAAAAATTTCATCCGATGAAGAATTGGGTATTTTAATAGAAATAGGTATTATAATATTTATCAATGTGTTATATTTTAAATATAAAAAATATTCATCTAAAATAGATATTAGTATTAAAAGTATTAGCCGTGACAGGGACGTATTTATTTTTTTTGGCGAATAATAAATTATTTTCTGAAAAGTCTATAAGACTTTTGGGTCATTCTTATTATAATTTACTTGCTACTTTTTCTTTTTCATCAGGTATAGTGCGTCTCTGCACGGTAAATCCGAAAAGTTTTATGGATTTATTGCATCCCAAGCCTAAGTCAAGTCAAATCAGTTTCTTAGATCGTGAAAAGAACCATACCCATGTTTTAAGTAAGACCACTAAGAAATTGAATCCTTTCAAATATTTTTAAATCAATTAATAATGATGTTGGTTCACTGTCCAGACAATATTATTTGTCAAAAACGTTATTTAATAGATTTTCTGGCGTTTTGAAATCAACATATTAATTCAAAACTGAAAAATGTTCAAACAAATGGGCCGTGCTATGACTAATCACAAACTAATGACAAACACTAGTAATCCGTAAGGAGCAGCTACTGCATGTAGCTTTTGGTACACGCATTGTTCCAACTGTTAGAAAGAAATATTCAAGATCGCCAGATTTGTTTATGTGATCTCTGTATAATGTTTTTGTTTCAAGAAATGTTTTAAAAAGTTGTCTGTCAAGTTTTGACAATAAAAAGTAATTTTGCAGTTCATGTTTCCGAATAGTATTTATTGGTAAAATTATTTCTATATATTCTTCCATATAAAACCATCACCAACACCTTCAGGCTCTGTTGCAGGGTTATAGGGACACAGACCTAGGACAGAAATATCAAACTCCCTGTGCAATCGTATTTCAGGTGGAAATTTACGCCATTGATTGAAGTGTGGAAAGATTGGAATAAGCCAATCTCACCGAATCTCACCAATAAAATAATACAAATTTTCTCTCTTAACGTGTAACGTCGAAATTGGTATCAAATAAAGAAAATAACTCTCCTCAATCGGAAGACTTAACAAAAATTGGTTTCTTGGCGTTAAAAAATATACCGTTGCCATTTGTTAGTTTGCAAACTGTCTTGTCACCGTCCATCATAACTACGGAGTACGGTCCTGTGCATACCTTAACATACAATACTATCCCACGTATACGCGGATATCGTATGTACTTGTGTGTTTTCGAGTGATTTCCTGAACCGCTTTCTGTTTAACCCACCAACGTATTACTTCTTGTCCGACAGCTAAAACTAAGTGAGCAAGCAGAGAAAACGAGGTAAAGTGGTGCTTAATAAGTTGGGCAAATAACACATGGACGTCTTAAAAAGGAAAGATCAACTGGTAATTGTATGTTAAATTCCGCGGTTGTTGTTCACCGATAATTTATTAGCTTTTAAGTATCCATTTTCTACGACGAGATCGTGTTATTTGCGTCATATAATTAGATTTGCAGAACTACTTTCTTGAATTGAAGGAATGAGGTGTATCTTAATCACTCGAGTTGGCAGATCAACAACATAGTAATTAAAAATAATTAGTCGGTCGGATCAAATTGAGAAGTTGTTCGGTTTTTCATGTTAATTATATTAACGTTACGCGGAACACGTGATATCTTAAGCGAATGAATGGTTTTTAACATCTATTGTTACATAGAGGAAACGTTAATTATCATTTAAGTTATACAGAAAATAGATAATGAATAAAATTAAATTTTATCCCAAATAAATTGCAAAAGTTCAAACACATGTTCGTCTTCCTTTCCACCGTACATAAACAATGGTATTAAGTTCACTCGTCGTCAGTGCTTTCATGTCGCGTTTATAAAGACCTAATAAAACAATAGGTCTGTGGTATAAACAGGGTGGTCCGTAAGTAATGGTCCAAAGTGAAATAGAAGATACTTTGCCTAAGAATATTACAATTCACTTTGGTCCATTACTTACGGATATACACCCTGTATAGAGGCTGCTACCCCGGGTGTAGCCAGGGTTTTGTGGGTTTAAACCCACATATTATAATAATCACCTATTTGAATTGCCCAGGTAATAAAGTGTTTCATTTTATTGTTCAAGTTTTTATATCACACAAGTAGGCACAAATGTAACAATTTTTATAAAATAAATATTGATTTTGTTTAGTTACTACAAAGATCGGTAGCTTTTCGTCATGTAAACTGTTGCTTTTTCTTGGAATGTTATACAAATGAATATTAGAAACAGCCAAAGAAATATGTGGAACTTCTGAAAAGAACAGCTATAAGAAACAGACCGCTTGGTGAACAGAAGAAATAAAGCTTAAGAAGAAGATATGGAGAAAGTACTTGAGTAACAGCATGCATGCACAACAAATTATGAATTATGCAAAAGGGAAAGAATTGTGAAAGAACTAGTATTGCAGGCCTAACAGAAATCATGGATAGAATTTGGAGAAAAAATGGAGTGGTAGCAAAACGAACCAAAAACTATTTCACAATACATTGAAATCCTGAAAAAAAAACCGGACCCAAGTATTGAAGACAAACATGGAGAATTGCTAACTGAAGAAACGGAAATAATGAATAGAGGAAGAGGATACTTCCAAGACCTACTGGATGGACAACAACAAACAGAAAAAGAAAAAATAACTAACGATTTCTTGATAGATTAAGAAAAAGGCGAATAAAAAAAAGATAAATATGGAAGATCTCACAAAAGATATACGAACACTTAAAAACGGTGATGATCAAGGGTATGACAGATTTACCACAGATATGTTCAAAAATTTGGTGTACCTAATAACCAAATACACTTAATAATCAAAGTTAAATAAATTACTTGCTCAACTCTCCTTGATACTAAAATAGTGTTACGAACTCACTGATTCAGAAGCCGGTCCTGTCGCAACTCTGAATGCGACCTTTCTAGAAAGGTTCTTTCGCAGGTAATATTCAGACTGTTCTCGAAGCATACAATGGTTTATTCACGAACGTTCTCAAATTATAAAGTATACGCAGAGGTGGTATGTATATTCAAGAAGGTTCTGGAGTTACGAAGTACTATATAATCGCGGGTTTTTGAGTGAGTCGAGGAGTTGTTCAGTATACAGTGAATCGGTAAACAGTTTCAGTATACAGTGAGTGAACAGATAGTGAATATAAATAGTGTTGAAGATAAATTAGGACAATTATTATACCGTGTGTAGATAAATTAGTAGACATTAAGTAGTGTGTATATAAATTAAGTTTAGTATAGTGTGTGTGTAAGTGTTTCTTCAATAAATCGATAGTGAGCGTATAATTTTATTCCACGGTAAAAACAGTTTAAATGAATAAGAAAAACATTACAATAGTTAGTAATTTCAAGACAAATATTTATAACAAATAATGCTTACCAATTTGGAAAAATGAAAAATTGACATTCTTCTTACCTAATTAATAATGTAATAGCGAGTGGAAACTTACCTGAAACAAAAAAAAGTAATAATTAGAACATACTATTCAAAATATAATTGTTAAAGCCTCTACACACTACTAGACCAGACGGTTGCATCATACCAGGCCGAATTGTTCAGACCAGACGGTCTACGTGCCAGAGAAAAATTCCCTCAGACAGCCTACGGTCTGAGGTTCTCATTAGATTTGGTCAACATCCACCTGTTGAAGTGCAAACTTCGTACTAAAAATGTCTTCACAATAGTCCTTTCTATATAAAAAAACAAGTTTTAGTGGATTGCCAAGATTCCAAGTATTGCAGAGTTGCATTCAGCACTGACAGAGCTTTCTCAATGTAAGGTTTAACCATACTAAGTAAATCGGTAAAAAACTGTTCGTCCATTCTCATAAAATTCCGAAAATCGCTTGCGTACAGTTCTTTCAACAGATTGATATATGTAAACCTTTTTCGAGCATTAAGCCATTGCTTAGCCATTATTTTCCGTTTTTCCGGCGTTTTTCGTCAGTCAATAAAACACAACAAATAGCTAAACCCATTTTTTATGTTTAGAAAACACTGGAGCCATTGCATTCACCGTGGTGTTTCCTGGACAACTGCCTGACGTTTGGTCTAAGTGTGTGTAGAGCAGATCCAGACAGCATGCTTCCAGCCAGACCGTCTAGTATGGTAATGTGTAGGGGGCTTTACAAACAGTATCTTTTTTTCAACGGAAAACTTTGTAGCTATTTAATTCCTTTCGTGTCATTATACTTAATGGTTTAATTTGAATTTTTTTAGTGAAAAAGTAATAGAATTTAATAAGGTACACCTCGTTAGCATGAATAAATTACCAACTCAATGAGTCCTATATTTTTTTATCTTAATGACGCCGCTAATATTGTTTAACTATATAATGGACTTTATTATCTTTAAAATTACCTGCTAGTCTACAATTTTTGTATCCTATTTGGTATAACTATAATGAAGTAAAATAGTCGAGCTATTTATCACTCATTCTTTCGATAGTTTGATGAATATACATTTAGGTTGAAATAAATTCAATATTTCTCTGTCTTAAGCTATTATAATAAAACACTTGCACAAGTCAATTTTTATTTTCAATTATCATTGAATGTACGAATCACGTCACAATTTGAGATTTCCTGTTTTTTCCTGAAATATTTTTTTTTGACGTGATTGTGGGTGAATGGAATTTGTGGCGATTATTTATAGCTTCTAAATGAGAATTTAAAAATCTAGATATGATCACCCAAAAAAATTGAATGCAAAAAAAGCGAAAAATTATATTTATGCTAAACTGTCAACTAGCTGACAAATGACCAATGAACGTCACAGCTGTCAACTTGATGTCACTTATTTGAAATTCGATGCACAATTAAAATGAAATTTGTACATCATGAACATTATTACAAAACTAGGGGAAATGAAGGGACAAAAAAATGCCAATTATTTAGCAACGAGAATTTACGTACTGTTGTCTGATAATATAAAAAGTTCAAAAAGTTACAATCTATTTAAAAAGCAAATTAAAAATGGATTATGGAAATAGACAGACGATTCTTTAGCAATAATAATATAGTAAATCAAACTCTATCATAACTAAAAGTATCCATTTATGTGTCTAACAGTTAGTATGGTACCTCTTAATAGTTTATTATAGAACTATATAATTTACTGGATTTGTCTTATTACCGGACTTTATAATTCACTGGATTTGACAAAAAACTGATTTGTTCATGTTTTTTGGTCACAATACAAGTAGTGATCTAAACTGTTTATTCAATGTAGGCTAACCAATTATTTTGTATCAATGTTTCTATTTTTTATTGAATAAATTATTATTATTATTTCTAATTTTGGTACTTGACAGCTGCCAACTAGTTGCGAAATTACCGAAAAAATCAATTGGCTAAAATATTTTCTGCTAAATTCAAATTTGATATGAAATTTTTGAATTGTATGATATGGAATCGGTAAAAATTTAAAATATAAACAGGAACTGGAATCGTAATCAGGCCAAAAAAAAACCATTACCTATCAATTTTGGCGAAAATTGATGATGTTGGCCTGTAGTTATTTTAATTTGTTTAGGTATTTATTGTTTATGACTAATTACGGGCTAATTACCACACAACCGCACTTGTATTATCGAGCAATCAACAACTTCCTTAACAATTTGCAAAAAGTCTATTCTAGCATTTTCGAATTATTTTTCGATGTAATGAAAATTTGTATACACAAACATATAAAAACATGTAAGATGAAATTGTAAAATTAACCACTAATACCATCTTGTAGGTATACCCCTCGGGCATCGACGGAAGAACAAAAAAAAATAAACGGAAATAAAAATGAATAAATAATTCTTAAGCAAAAAATTAAATAGATGCTTTACTGACTAACTAATATAAACGGTAAACTTGTACCTTTGTTCAATAAATAAAAAAAATGGATCTGGCTAATGGGTTTCCGCCATCGCCAACCAACTAGACAAAAAAATTCATAAATCCAGCTTAATGGTCGAAATGGAATGGTCGGAAACCACCATAATAAATTGTGTAACGACTGAACAACTGGGTTACAAGAAATCTGGTAAAACACTTTACGCTATTATCAAATCTTTACACTTGGGATGATATTGTTAAAGCGAGTGTGTTGAAAGATCCGACTTATTTGTATACAATTCTTGGGTAATATTTTTTTTCCTCGGATAGAACGAGATTATAATTAAATGCAATTGAATACAGACGGGCGTAACTAATATGTGGGAATTCTATACATTGTGGTATGTAATTTATTTGCTTGTGGGTTGCGATTAATTTATTGACATCTTATGTAATAGTGATTTTAGATATTTAAAGGTTATTGCCTCCATTATTATACAGTGCTATTCAAAAGTCCCTTCCCCCCTTCGTATCTTTTGAACGGCTACACTTACATTAATAAAATTTGGAGGGTGGAAATAAAGTGTTGTAAACATCTCTACGAATGATAAGAGGTGACGTAATAGTAATAGATGACGTCACAGTGCCACTCTGGCCAATAATTTTAAATAAGACCGTATGGCAAGTGATATCTCGTTTGAAAGGCATTGACATTGGCTACATAGCCATATTAATTTTGTTTGGGTTTAAACTAATTTTGACGGATAAATTAAATAAATACCAAAATTATTGAAATTATTTTTTTAAATTCAATTAATCGAATATATACAATGGATTCTTATAGCAAGTGTCGAAATGTGCTCCGTCTACTTCCTGACAGTAATACATCCTATTAGTAAACTCTTGTCG
Organism: Galerucella pusilla; assembly: GCA_910591695.1. NCBI lineage: Eukaryota > Metazoa > Arthropoda > Insecta > Coleoptera > Chrysomelidae > Galerucella > Galerucella pusilla. The sequence continues at coordinate 179,489 of CAJUYI010000065.1, forward strand.
TACTCGTTCGAATGTGTCAGCTGAAATTGCATTGCATTCTTCAATAATTATTTCTTTCAAAACGCCAATGCTACCTGGTGCCGTAGTATAAACCTTGGATTTCAAGTACCCCCATAGAAAAAAATCTAATGGTGTCAGATCTGGTGACCGAGGTGGCCATTCTATAGGACCTCGCCGGCCGATCCATCTACCTCGATATTCTTCATCCAGGTAACGTCTTACTGCACCGTAATAATGTGCAGGAGCACGATCTTGTTGAAATGTTATTTCCAGATGGCCGAATTCATCTGAGTTATCATCCAGAAATTCAAGAATTAACGGCTCAATTGCATTTTATAACATCTCCAGATACACTTCACCGCTTAAATTTGAATTTAGGAAAACAGGACCAACTATGTGGCTTTCCAAAATACCTGCCCAAACATTGACTTTTTCTGGAAATTGGGTATGTTGTTCACGAAAGGTGTGAGGATTTGTGTCACTCCAATACCTTACATTTTGTGTATTCACATTTCCATTGAGGCAAAAAGTACTTTCGTCACTAAAACAAATTGTTTTTGTGTAATGTGGGTTTTGACTAATTTTATTTGTCATACATTCACAGAATTCGAGTCTTCTGTCGCGGGGTCGTCATCCGAAAGGTGGTGCACCATTTTTAACTTGTATGGATGAAATTTATTTTTAGCCAACACTCTCTGTACTGTACTTTTACTTACTTCACAGATAGACGCAACTTTAGTTGAAAAGGAAGTAGGGTTTCCCACCATTTCAGCAACTATATCAATTTTTTTATCATCACAAAATGTTGGTCGACCAGATCGTTTGGCATCTTGAACATTACCTGTTGCTTCAAACTTGTGAAGAAGCTCCCTCAAATAAGCTCTCGAGATAGGGCGATCTGGGTATCTCTCATTAAATAAACGTTCCGCTTCATGGAGATTATTTCTAGATTCACCAATTATTAAGATAGCTGCTACTTTGTCAGCTTGAGTACGTACCATTTTGCCTATGTAAACTCTTTAACGTCTCGTTGAACAATAATAAAATTAAATATCTAAGCTATTTAGAAAAACGTTGCAAAGCAACAAATACTATTAAATTAAAAACGTCAATTTTTTTGAAAATTTTTTGACAATTCCAAAAACCAATCAAATTTCCTCATTTTATATCATATGAACAATCTCAGCCAATCATCTCAACATTACACTGAAAACAGACCATGGGCAATTTTCACACGTTGCTATGGATACATATTGATTTATTTCGATTTTGAAGTTTCGAATATTTAACATTTCGAAATGTCACGATTTGGTAGTAATACTGAAACAAAAAATTTTCTATCCGAATAACCCTCGGACATTGATAAATGCTCAAAAATTTTATGACAACTTTCTCAAGCTTGTTGCTTGTAGGCAACAGACCTCCGCCTACGGCGTCGGTCTGTTTCCAAGCAACAAGCTTTCGAAATCTGTCATAAGATTTTTTCGAACAATTATCAATGTCCTTGGGTTATTACTACTGACAACTAACCGGAGGCGGACTGAAAAATCTTCAATATTTAAATGTGAAATAATAATTTTGGTATTTATTCAATTTATCCGTCAAAATTAGTTTAAACCCAAAACAAAATTAATATGGCTATGTAGCCAATGTCAATGCCCTTCAAACGAGATATCACTTGCCATAAGGTCCTATTTAAAATTATTGGCCAGAGTGGCACTGTGATGTCATCTATTACTATTACGTCACCTGTTACCATTCTTAGAGAAGTTTACAACACTTTATTTTCACCCTCCAAACTTTATTAATGTAAGTGTAGCCGTTCAAAAGATACGAGGGGGGAGGGGACTTTTGAATAGCACTGTATAGATATTATGTCAGCACTACAGGCCTATCTGTCCCTCGGCTTCGAGATCTTTCACTCTCTCTTTCCATTTCCCTCTGTTCCTTGCATCGTTCTCTTAGTCAATTACTCTCACTATTATCAGGTCTCTCCTAACCTATTCCAACCATTTTTTTCTTGGTCTTCCTCTTCTCTTTTTACCACCTCCTCCACTTTTCAGCACTCGTTTCACCCATCTTCTGTCATTCTACCTATTTGTCCTAACCATCTCGCCCTCTGTGGTGTGGTTTAATTATATGGGTTATACTGGGGTGCTTATATAATTCTGATAGTTCTGTACATTCCAACATAAATCTTTCCAAGCATTTCACGTTCCCATATTTCTAGTTTATTCTGCTCTTTTTTGTTCATTGTTCGAGCTTCACAAGCGAAGGTAACTGACGGTTTTATTGTTTAGTACATTCTTATTTTAGCTGTTCGAGATATGTCTTTTAATTTTAACATCTTTTATACCATTCCTGCGGTTTTACTGCCTTTTATTAACCTTTTTTTCATTTCCCTTTCTTCGTCTCCTTTATTTGTGATAGTGACTCCTAAATATTCGATTTGTTCCACTTTTTCTATTCTGTAGTTATTATTTCCATTACAATTTATAATAATATCGGTTTCCTCTTTATCCTTCATTACAATCATAAATATTTTAAAAATAATATTTTTTCCATTTTAGGTGAGAATGCAGTATTTCTCGGCTATTCATAAAGTGTCTTGCGGTTTCCGCGAATCATTCATTTTTTTGTGAAAATTTTAATGCTATTTCAATGTTTAATACATAGAGCGATTTTTAAATATTGTGCTTTTAAGAGATGCTCTGTATCTCTGCTATTACAAAAGTGATAAAAATGTAAGAAAGCCATCTTATATTTTTTCCTTATTTGTCATTGTTAATGTTTTCTTAACGTAAGACAAGACTGGCTGGCATTCCACAATGCTATAACTGGGAAGTAGGAATTAATTGTCCATGACTATTTGATAATGTTTACATTTCACGTGTGCTTCTTCTTCAAGTATAATGACATACATTATTAACCAGACACTGAAATGAATGTTAGAGTTCATGTTAACCTTCTTGGTGTGCGTCATCGATTGTTAATGTCCTTCTAGCACATTACGTTGAAAGAAATGGAAAAAAGGCAGGTCTGTGATTAATCCTAATCAAAATATCACAATAATGAAACGTGTAAATGTATTACAAATGTTAACCCTAATCTTTGACTTAAAAAAATATATGCGACCTATCAATCGGGAGAAATTACAACTTTCTAAATAGGATTCAGACGTATGCTTTGTAGCGGCAATGTGTCTTAGTCCCCGTTTCACTTAGGAAGAGCCCACTAGAGTCTATAAAGTGCAGTCGTATGAACGAAGAAGCTGCATATAAAAATATCTGAACATCAATGTCGGTCAAAGCCTTAGGCCTTCTTCTGCAACTTCTTCGCGCATACGACTGCAGCTTCTTGACTCTAGTGGGTTCTTCTTAAAGAGGCTGATAATTAATAATTTCATAGCCTTTTCCAATTTGGCTGAATACGATTCTGATGATTTTATTTATCAAATTTAAGGTTAGCTATATGTCAAAATAGCAAATAGAATAAACGACATACCCAGAACTCGGATCTATAATAGGTACGTCACAAACGATGACGCACACCAAGAAGGCTATTGAATGTACTATACCCCGCCTGAAATAAGAGAAGCAGAATTGTTTCCTTAATTTTATTGCCAGAAAAGTCCTTGACGTGACTATTTCATTTAAATCTTTACTTTTTATGGAATCTCTATACCTAACAAAACTTGCATAATTATTACGAGTATTCTGTTGCTGATTTAGCTTTTAATGTAAATGACAATAAACAATTACCTAATTGTAAATCGAATAATACACTACATCTTTATCAACTTAGCTTTTGATAAGTATATTCTGATAATGAGGTTGTAAGTGTTATGTACAACTGCAACAAGATATCAGGTTTCACAATAATAAAAAGCTACTGAGTATTATGGCGGGCTCGACTGGTTGGCGACAGACGAGACAGGTGTCTTACCAAGTTACTGTAATTCTACCTCATCGGTATCGATGTAAAAATTGTTTATCCGCGGATTTAGTGAAATCATTTTATGCGTCGAGAAAACATTAACAATACAGAGCATTCCATTCCATAAGTTGAAGTCTGTCTTTTCATATAAGCGGAAGGGAAAACCGTTCTGAGGAAGTTTCTGAAATTTCTGGCTAGTAGGTATTGATGTATTATTGATGGAACTTATCTCGAAAGGAGGATTGAATAATTGATTTAGCTACATTTTGGCATTAACCACTTGCAAATCAGAAGAATAAATAGTGGTCTCGCTTTCCTATTTAACTTGAATCATAATTTTATTGACTCTCCAAACTGATTAAGTCAGCGGTATTTTCTTATTCTAATATTTTACTCACGTTTTACTCTGACAATGCATGAATAAACATTCTTTCTTATTCTCCACTACACATATATGCTGAAATTTTAATCAAATTGCACAGGACTGACCTTCATTTCAATTCATTAATGTAGATACCTAGTTGCTAAATCTAATCAGAATTTTTATTTCAGTTTAAATTTAGGGTAGGTTTTTAAATGATGGTTAAATCATACGAATCTATATTATACAGGGTGTCCAGAAACTCTCCCGCCAAACGGAAACTAGAGCTACTAGATCATATGGTTTTAAATGAAACTAACTGTTTTTAAATGACTCCACAATATATTTGTAAAAATCTGTAAATTGCAAGTAAATTGACAATTTACAGATTTTTACAAATATATTGTGGAGTCATTTAAAAACAGTTAGTTTCATTTAAAACCATATGATGAGTAGATTCCACGAAGTGAGGGTTTATACAGTTAACTCAATAGAGCTACTAGAGGTGATTTTAAGTCGATTTAGCTCAAATTACCTTAATCCGAAAATGCTTCCTAAGGGATCTACAGATTTTTGAAGAAAACGTCCTCATATGAGTTTTTTACTGTTGGTCCCCCCAACTGACACGCTTGTGATGGAACTGAAAAAAATTTATTTACAGCGAACGACTCATTTGTAACTGTTTATTGATTATGCCAACTTTGAATATTTCAAGTAACGGTATTTTTGAATAATTTGAAGAAAGCTATATGAGGACGTCTTCTTCAAAGGGCTCTAGCTCCATTAGAAAGCATTTTGGGATTAAGGTAATTTGAGCTAAATCTACTTAAAATCACCTCTAGTAACTATAGTTTCCGTTTGGCAGGAGAGTTTCTGGACACCTGTATAGATCAATAGCCATTCAGTTATGTTATCAGTTTATAATAATTTCCTTTATTTTTATCACTTTTACAAATTTTTATTGTATACTTTTTATTTAATCATTGTATAATTGTTGCGACCTTCTAATAATAAATATTGTTCTATAAGTGGTTTTTCTGTTGGACAATAAATGATTATTAGGTATCATCATTATCTTAAGTGTACACTTGCTCAGAATGTCGACCAGGAAGCGCTTTATGGATCCACTCCACCTGTTTGTCAGAGTATGTAACGATTTCAAGTATCTTATTAGGAAGATAGTTTTTATCTCCTTTCGCGTCCAGTTCATGCAATTTAGATGTTTGAACCTCGCCAATGAAAATTTTTTGAGTTTAGATGTTTGTGATGTAAACTGCTCGTCAAAGGAGCAAACATCCTTCTTTTCTTGGTAGTGTGGTTCTAATAACTGATGATATCGGGTGGTGACATTTATGTTTGGTCATCATAGTACATGTTGTTTTTTGAATCACTTCCAGTTCTGTTTTTCTTCTCTTCAGAATTCTTAATGAGTACGTCAGGACCGGTACGGCATAGGTGTTAATTGTTTCGAGAGATTTCCTGCGTTCAGCTGGGATTTCACCTACCAGTATTATTTTTATTTCGTTTTTTTTTTCGCTTGCTTCTGGTCTAGTAGCTTAGCTTGCTGTGATCCTACGTATTTGTAGGTTCCGCCATTTTCATGGCATTTACAATGTCCCATCTCCGTTAACGACTTCACCATTCACGATATTATTATTATATTATACATAGCAGTCTAAGAATCTTAATCTTATGACCAAACTCAGTTTCATAGTTGTGAACATTGATCTGTACTTTGAAAATCCTCTTCGGGTTATTGCTATCGTTATCCTTATCTGTTCTTGATTTAATTGGAAGTTTATGGTTGCTCCTTGGTATTTGTATTTGTCAACCCTCTCTATATATATCTGCTTGCCTTCCAATCAAATGTAAGTGATGTGTTACCGACAAAAGTCTTCGAGATAATATGTTTTGGTTTTGTCCATGTTATTTGTTGACCCCATGTACATTTGGTTTTTTAGCAAGTCTTCCATATTATTTGCCATGTTTCTTTCCCATAATATTCCTTGAAATATTAATTATGAGTCGGCAAACTATAACAAATCATTACATGTTTTTATGAAGATAAAAATATCACCGTCTGGAATCCATCATGTTTGTAATAATTATAGAACAGTGCATTCATTGTTAATGTTGATAGGCTATTAGTGAATGGAGAAGTGGTCGATTGCACAGATAATTACATTGTACTGATTGTCATATATGCTCAAGGCACCTTGTAATGCAGCATATAAACCTGTTGTTACATTGAATATTAAACAGTTGATATATTTCGTGTATGTAGGTATACGTATAGGTATATTTCATAAAATAAAAATATTATATGACATAGATAATTAATAATAAACATATATGCGATGGAGTGTGTTAAATTTGGAATTTAAATAAAACAGTTCATAACAAACAGCAGCAATATTAATTACTTTTTTCCACAATCACATTATAATTGGAGTTTTATCCACACTTATGAAGCCATTTATCCACTAGTGGAATGATGAAAAATACAATCTCAAGTCAATGAGATTTCAGTTTCATCATATTTCACTTTCGTGTCGTTTTCATTAATATTAAGTTTTATTTGTGATCGGTTTTAGAACGCATAAAACTTGTCGAAGTTTGTGTGGTTGTTGTATGGCCCATCTTAATTGATATTTTTATTTTAATTTGATTATTTATTGTTAAAGTGAATAATATAACTCAATATTCTGGTCTGTCGACGACCCAGCACTGTAGTGGAACGCGTTTGATGCGATAATTACGGTCAAGCAGTGTCGAACATGGTTAGTACTCGAATGGGTGACCATGTCAAGAAAAACCATCGTACAGCCTGCAGCGGACTATCATATCACAGCTCGCAAGCATTATACCAATGAGCCACGAGGTATAATGTAGATATGCCGTCTTTCGGAGAAGACGTAAAACCGAGGTCCCGAGTCCATGGATGTTGGGCTCGTTAAAGAACGCTACCACTGGTTGGAACACTAGTGGGTTCGCCAAAATTTCCGGTTAGGGGTAGAGTGCTCCCGGCGTCGGTGATTAGCCTCAGTCGCAGAAATAGACCGACGTTAAATAACAGAATAAAAAAAATATTCTGTGAATATTTCAAGCGTCTAACGATAGCCGTTATCAATATCGAGCAAAAAAATCACGTTATTTGTATGGGAAAGATTTATTTTATTTTATTCTCATCTATTTTTAGTTTTTGTTGTTATAGCCCCAACAAAAATACATCATCTGTGACATATTCAACTGTCTAACTATCACGGTTCACGAGATACAGCCTGGTGACAGACGGAGTCTTAGTAATAAGTTTGAATAGAATTGGGATGACTCTTTGTCCTATCCAACTGCGACCTTTGCAGATCTATTGTGGTCCTCTCCATATTTAGAGCTCGATATCTAGCTTTATCCTTTTTATTAGACCTTTTAGCCTGGATACCGCCTCCCTTGCGTAGCTCTTTACCCTCGGTTTTTTTTCTCCGAGTAAGTGAAACCGCACCCTTCCTAGGCCTTCGTCTTCTTCCTGGCAGAGCCTTCATAGGTTGTTATCTGCTATGCCAATTATCTGCATATATTATGTTTCCTCAGCCTACAATGTCCGGTCAGCATTCCCACCACCATCCTCGTCATTTCTCGACTTTGACATAGTAGGTCGTGTAACGTTTTCATTTTTTACAGGTTGTGAAGTACATTATTAATTACTGTATCGGAAAAAGAATATATCGTCGGATAAAACTTATTCGGACGTAAACACGTGTCTTTTATAAACGTCTCCACAGTATTCATAATCATTCTTCCATAATTGTGAGATGTTGGCAGGGCAGCCAACCGTTTCCACCTAGCGAATATCCTTTGACGCGCACGCGACACCGACTGGACTTTTTCTAATCATAAGATCTTTTTTCAGATATTAGGAACTATTTTATGAACTAAAAATAATTTAACACCCTATATACAGACCTTTCTCATACTTACGATGAGAACATTACTATAAACTTAAGACATCTTTTGCAATTTTCGAATAATAAAAAATATTTCTTCAATGAAACACAAAAAGTTCCAAGGTAATATTTATAAATTTATTAGCTTTCCTATTCAAAGCTTCCGTTTGCGTGTTAAAAAATGGAGTCGTCGTTGCAGCCTTATCAGTGAGTAGGTGATAATGTAGACCTGCGTGCCTAACAAGAATAGAAAATAAATATATGCGTGCCATTCCCCTATTTCGAGTTCTGATTCGAGTTAGTTCGCCATATTGGTAGAGCTTTTCGTGTCTCTGTTTTTTTTTCTATTGATATTTTGTCAAATTAAATAAAGAAAATGTGAAAATATCACTGGTTCAACCAGCCAAACAAGACACGCGAAACAGTCGATATACAATTATTTCAAAAATTAATATTTTAAGGTTGAAATCAATGAACCTACTATTGCTTCCTACCATCAATTGCTTCCTTTTTTGTAGTTCTTTTATACTTATTAAAATATTTGGCTAGAATTTATTTATTTAATATTCAATAAATCGAGAAAGAGATTTCATTTTTACTCCGCATCTTGCTACTTCAGTTGAGAATGTAAGCATAAACTGGAATTTGCAATAAGATTCTGTTTATAAAGGAAAAACTGAATAAATGTAAGACTTTCTCAAGCTCCTGCCAGTAGAACGATACTCCAATTTGCGAAAAAGATATGCATTAGCTTTGCAATGATACCTACAGTCGCAACGCCGAAAAGAGAAGAGCTGACAATTGAAAAGATCTAGTAGGTTTTAGAGCTTAGACAATTAAAGGTACTCCTGGGAAACCAATACAGGTGAAAACAAATGAGTGTTGAGACTGAGACTTTCCTAAGGAACCAAGTTGAAGAAATGGAACACAATAGATCTTAGTGTATGCCACTCCAGTATACATACAAGGGTGCAGTATTAATTCAATTTTGTTCCACTTTATTGTAAAGAGTTGCTGAGAAATCTCGCACCAAGAGGTCTTTGAAACGGATAAAGGGAAAGTTATCAAATTTTGGGACGATAAATTGGACGTTATTCCACAAAACAGACAAATCTATGGAAGTGAAAGTTTATAGGATGATTTTGAAGAAAAAATGAGGTTTTAAATTCATTCACCTGAAGAGCTATATAGTTGCAATTGAATTGCAAAAACGGAAACATGTCTGGATGCGCATGCCTTCAGCTAGAAAAGAAGAAAAAAATTTTGTTTCCAAGTTTCCAAATTTTGAAATTCAAATTGTTCATAATATTTGCTGGAAATGCACGAAAATTACAGAATTTCAAGTTTCCAGCTCCTAACCTTTTAAGGGTGGGCTGAGGAAATTTTGTCATAGGAGGAGAGGAAGACCCATCTTAATTTCAAACGAGCAATCACCTCCTTAATTTTGTCGCATAAATTTAGACACACCCTGTATAAAGTCTGTTCCAACAGCAGTCAGAAACGATCAGAGAATAACTGGTCATAGCAAACAACGAGTTTACGTTCGCGTAATTCCTATCACTGATTGCAATGGTCGACTATTCTCTGATCGTTTCTGACAGTTTCTGAACAGACCTATAATCGATTATTCCCTCATATAAACAACATATACTTTCAAAAAGATGGCTCACTTCCTGATTATCAAAAAGACGTTAGACAATATTCAAATACAATTTGCTTTCTTAGATAATTGGTCGAAGAGGTGCAATTGAGTGGCCGGCAAGATCCTCCGACTTAACACCACTTGATATTTTTCGCTAATGCTACCTAAAAGACCGTCTCGGAAAAACAGGGAATCAGTTCGTAAATGATCAACGATTCTATTCTTAGCTTAGAAGAGAAGTTGTATCATTGTCAACAAACAAATGGTCAGCACTTTGACCACTTATTGTGATGAAATATTTGCAACCTGGATGAATATGTTTAGTTTATAAATTTCTGTAACTCGACCTCGGTTACCATTTCAATAAATTCAAGATGGCTACCGGACGCTAAGCGCTGACGTCAAAAACATTAGACTTTCACTCTAAAATATGCAGAATACCGTCCTAGAATTTCACAGCTTTGTCTACATTTGCTTCAAATACACTCACTTTCAAAAGTCTTGCACCCCCCCTATATTGGGATTATATATATTTTTTTCTTAATTTTAATCCCATCATGTTAAATATTACTTAAAACCATGGAGCTACTATTAAGAGGAGATGACACAGTCGACTATCTTATAATAGGAAAGTGGTATCACATAAGTGACATTGTGTTGTGAGCAATATGGCGTCGTCGGCAGAGCCGGACTATTTAAATTTTCAATCAATAAACATATATTCACAAGTGAAATTGATAATATAGAAACACTGTAGGTTTTTTGTTGGCTGCCATGAACCTCTTTTTACAAATATCAACAACATATCTCTTATTGATGGAGTTCTAAGAAATCTACAAACATTAAATAAAATATGAAGTTGAATAAAACTTATTGGAACACAAAGAAATATATTCCAGTACAGTCCTTTCGATTGTTTACTAACCTATAATATGTTGTTCCTGATGATTTTTTCGCATTTACACTGTCTTTACTTGTACAACTTCGTGAAGCACAAGAAACCATTATTGTTCAATTATTAAAATAGAAAAAAACGACACTAACAAAAAAAAAATCCAAAAATACCCAATTCACATCCACAAAACAATACTAATGTCAAGTTGACAGAGAAGTGAAAGTAAAATGGCGAAACCGATACCACTTTTATGATAGGCGTAGCGACTCCTCTCAATACTAGCTCCATGCTTAAAACCATACATTAAAATCGTACAAATTTATTTACTGGAATAACATAGGTTGGTTTAACAGAAAATTAAAATTGAAATGGAAAAATTTGAAAATACAAAAATAATATTTTCAGAAAAAAACGGAAAAAGGATGAATGTTATAATAAATTTAGTACTTAGTATTTCCACCTCTACTTCTTATCAATGCATCAACGCGTCTATGCATGCCAATAATAAAATTATTAATCACTGCCTGTGGAATATTGTCCCATTCCTCTGTAACCGCAACAATAAGCTCTTGCGTGTTTCTTGGAGGGTTATTTCGGTTAAAAATGGCTCTTGAGACATAATCCCACACATGCTCTATGGGATTCAGGTCAGGGGACATTGCCGGCCATTCCAATCTTGCAATGTTTCCGTTTTCCAAGGCTTGTTGAAGAACGGCTCTGGTGCGATGGGGTCTGGCATTATTGTCCATAAAGATGAACTGGGCTCCGATTGCATTACGTAATGGTTGAACGATAGCATTAATGATGTTTTGCAGGTAATATGCACCGGTCATTGTTCCTGGAATATGAAGGAGTTGTGTTCTCCCATTAAATCTGATACCACCCCAAAACATTTGCGTTCCGCCACGATAAGGGGCAACACCTATGGCTATTTTGTCCTCCTGTCTCCCTCCAAACCCTTTCCCGATAGTCATCACTCACTAATCCAAACCTGGACTCATCTGAGAAAAGAACGTTCCTCCATTGTGGCAATAACCAATGTTGATGAGCTCTTGCCCACTGCAATCGAGCGGTACGGTGACGAGCAGTTAACAAAGGCACCCTTAAAGGCCTTCTGCGCTTCAATCCTGACGCCAAAACTCTTCGACGGATTGTTGCGGTCGAGATCACGCGATTAAACGTTCTCTGGAATTGAGATCTTAGTAATGGTACAGTGACTGATCGTTCTCTGCGGGCTAATTGAGCAATATACCTATCTTCTCGTCTAGTACTAACAGTAGGTCGGCCAGTTCGAGGCCTACTATTCACTTCCCCAGTCTCTTCATAGCGTCTAATGGTCCTGCTAACCGTAGATCTCACAAAATTTAGCCTATTGGCTACCTGGTGACGAGACAACCCTTCTTGCCACAGAGCAATAATTCGAGTCCTATCAAAAGCAGACAACTCATTTCTAGGCATTTTTAACGTTTATACAACTTATTAGTACCAACTAACAATATAAACTGATAAGCAGAAACAGGCATTTTTTACCAGATCGGAATTTACACGATCCAAAACACGTTTTTTGTGGTATAGTGTAAACAAGTTCTTCTTATCAGCAAAATACTTTTATAGAGTATTTATTTCTACATATTTCGCTAACATACAGGGGGGGTGCAATACTTTTGAAAGTGAGTGTATATCACTTGATGCAGCAGCGCTTTTTGCAACCTAAATCACTCCAAATCGAGTTTTTATAAAGTTTTTACTTTGTTCAATAAAAAGATCTTATACACTCAATTATATCAAAATATAAGCAAATATTTTTCCTTTTTCTTCCCTAGACTAGTAAATCAAAATAAAAAAGAATAAAAATATAAATTTAATTGAAACTGAAGTACTTCACTTCGAGCCCTATAAAAATAAATAGCTTTTATCGTTAAAACGAAGATAACATATTCCTACCAATACTGTTCCGTTGTAAACATCTAAAACTCGGTTCGTGTTTATAACCGTTTTATTTGCAGTAATAAAACGTATATTGAACATTGCAAATAACACTTATTCATATGGTTTCATTACTTCCATCCGGATTTCAGACATGCTCCAAATGTTACATGTTTATTGAACTAACTCAGCTGCTTATACTTACTGGTGTTTATGAGTTGTTATATAAATATTATGATTTCAGTCAATATTAATTTGTTGAATTAACAGTAAACAAGAATTTTTTATTTCATATTATACATGGTGTTTTCAAATATCACCTACAACGTTTGCATCTTAGTGGATTAATTACTCAAGATGCTCTGTTAGATTAATCGGTTTCGAAGAGTCAGCCTGTGGACATTTTCCAGACCCAAGTAGCAGTTTGACGGCAATATCTACATAATTCACCAAAATTAACGTTCTCCTTAGTGTCGGAATTAGTCACTTATGCAACGACGCTCTCTATACCAGCAGACAACGTCGTCTTAATGTTAAGCATGTCTAAATTCAAAACACGACGTTGTAACAACCTTTAAGAATTGACTGAGTACTAAGTAGTAGTAAATATTTTAGAAATGGGATAAACGTTTTAGTGACAACTTGAGCTATGTTAAACGTTTACCCGACGAAAAGTCACTTGCTGGACCGCAACTTTCAAGTTAAAGTTATTAGAGCGTCTACGCGAAGACGTTTTAATTCTTGCAACTAATCTCTTTTCAAATGTTTTAAAGAATATGCTACGATATTTTGATAATGATATTCCTACCTTTTTAATTATTGTGGATATACAGTTCGCAGAATTGCTTTATAAAGTGAATATAAAAAAATATCAGAAAAATTTAAATAAAGTTAACCTAACCTCAAAAGTTTATTATTCATATTAACACGCGTTGAACTCAAGGATTTAAACTCAAAATTAAACCGGTGCTTAAATACACCGTCGTGAAGAAGCCTACATGAACATAGAAAGTTTGTAGAGCTCAAGTTTTCGGAACTATACGAAAATACAGATACTTATACGTTGAAAAAATAAACACGGCTAATGAAAGCTGTCAAGACAACTGATGAACAAGGAGCGCAGATAAGGGCACTGCAAACGAGTTCGTTGGACAAGTTCAGTTTTGGTCGGAGAAAGCTGCTAGGACGCGTTCGGGTATAAAGCTAGTTGTTAAAAAGACTAACGTTGATATTAGTCGCGCTCGCGTCCATTGCTATAACTACGCCATGTCTGAAAGTGGATTCTTCTTGAGCACATGTTCGGCCATGAAATTTGATATGAAAGAAACGTGAATGGAGGATTGGAAACCCTTATGATTCACAAATATACCATTTATTTCAATAAATATCAATTTTGAACAATTTACATAACTTTTTTATTTTTTAGTGCTTGTATTAACGGGTCAAAATAACATTTAGACCACACCTTCATCTCTAAAAATTTACAAAAAACATTTGATACCTGGATAACGGTAAGGTTTGGATATAGGAAAGTATACATGAAATTGCCTCATATTTTACCCATGAATGCCGGGTAGTTCCATTTGAAAAATTAAGAAATTTGATGTTTATGAAGTTAAACTTTGAACACGTTTTATACACACCCTGTAAAAAATGGAAATTTTTCCAACATAGATTCAAATACGTCTGACCTTGCTAAAGGCAGCCGAACAGAAACCATTTTCATATCCTTAAGGGTATCCTCGTAAAAGAATAATTAATAAGAGTCTGCAACGGTCAATTTTTTTACAAAAAAAATTATTAACTCAAAAAGTATACATTTTTCATAGATTTCTGACTGGTCACTGTCAACTAAGGAAGCACCTCCATACTATGGGGCTAGTGGACACACCTCTATGCTGGATGTGTCTAGAGGAAGATGAAACTGTCAGGCATATCTTATGCGAGCGTCGATCAGAGAGTGTGTGTTCGGTGAGTCTTGGCCTACACCTGCCGATATAAAGAAGATGTCTCCTAGTGACCTGTCCACCTTCTTGAGAAGGACAGGATGGACAATGACCTAGGAGGACAATTCCTCGGGAGGATGTACAATGGCCTAAGTGCTGTGAGGCTACACACTCACTCTCCCTACTCTACAGATACAGAATGTATTAATTCACATTTGAAATAACAAAGTCACAGGCAAAGTCACAGTCAAAGTCATACAGTCGGCCATCTTTCAATTTTTTTAGTTAAAAAGATCCGAAAACCCAAACCTAAAAATGTTCATGCTTTTACTTCAAGTATTTTGCCATATAAAGATAGTTTAAACTCGTCGTGCTAGTCTATTTGAGAGTAAAATACAATGCGTTGATATAAATACATCATTCCATGATGTAGTATAGTAGTCTACCCTCGAGTCTAGCTGTTAGAACATTTTCTCCGCTGTTAACTAAAAGTTAAAACCTAAATGTTCTAACAACCCAAAAATTATATACCAAATTAGTTCACAACAGGGTTGCGAAAACGTTTCCTCAAAGTCCTCCACGCAACTTAGTTGGTCGTCGCCGCAACGTGAAATTGCTACTACTCCCTTCATGTAGACGAAGATCTATTCTTAATAATATCTGAACATGTGTAAAATGACACTACTTTTTAAATAATGTTTATACTGTTTTAAATAGAATGGTTTCTGCTATTGCCATTGGCGCAACAGTAACGCTGAATATCCTTCATCAGCTACTGTTTCTAAATAAATCTTGTCTGCTTCACAATATATTTAAAACAATCGATACGCTATTTACTGGGAGATATATTGGAAAACAAGCAAGCGGTTTTTTAATTCTTGAAATATAAAATTAACGAGCAAAGAAGATGTTCGTACCTACAAAGAATAAAACAGTTAGAGTCTCCGTAACTCTTACAAAGTGATTATAACGATGCCTCCCAGGGGTGATGACTGATGGTATTGCGTGGTGTGACTACGCGCCCATGCCGTGAATGTATAATCACCAATTTTTTTTCTTTCTGTTCTCCTCCTTTGCTCCGTGTGGGTTGCTTTATCACTGAATATTATCTTGTCACGCTTCAGCTTTTAAAATAGTTAATTCCGACCTTTTCAGCTTCATTCAGCCGTAAAAAGCCGTAGCCACTGTTGCCAGAATTTCATGTTTGCCAATCATTTTCAAAGTATGGGAAATATTTAATAAGGGAAAACTTTGAATTTACTCAATTGCTCCTTTTTAATTTTGTAACATGTCTATCGACCTGTTTCGATTTAAACGAAATAATTTCAATTTTACCGCTTGCCGTCATAGTAACCACTTCCAATTTAGTTCTGTGATCTAAATTTCTCTGATCGTTGATCGTTACGACAATTGACATATGATGTCAACGCTCGATTCTCATTCTCGATTTTCCTTCTTTTCGTTACCGACCCTTGAGCAGCAAGGACGTATCTCCATATTGTCTCTTTTAATTTTTTAATTGTATTACCTTAAATTGCTGTGGTAAGCACAGCTGCCAGGTTACCCCTGCAATTTTACCACTGCCAGGATACCCCTGTCAGGTTACCGTTACTGCCAGGTTACCATTTACTGCCAGGTTACTGTTTACTGCCAGGTTTCCGTTTACTGCTAGGATACTGCCAGGTTACCGTTAGATTCTACTTCAACTTCCAGACATCTCTACTTCAACTTCCAGACATCTCT
>CAJUYI010000065.1:195888-226486 GCA_910591695.1 Galerucella pusilla
TCTACTTCAACTTCCAGACATCTCTACTTCAACTTCCAGACATCTCTACTTCAACTTCAAGACATTTCTTGTACTTCCACTCCGACAAGCTAAGTACCTTTAAAGAAGTACAGGTTTTTTTTTCTTTTTACATTTTTACCTTCCTTTATTGGCAGAATAAATTTAATATTTAAACTCCTTTTTTTATTTCTTCTATACCCGGCTGTAAGAGCTGTAGGGACTGTGTCCGGGTTTTAGTAAATTTTGTAATTTTTTTATTTTTAAATTTCAGTTAATTCTACAAGGTGTTTCTACCTTTCTCACCTTAGTTCTTTTTCTTAAAATTAGATTATTTTTTGTCGACGTCTAAAAAGGTAGTGGCGCCCTTAAGTTCTTATAGTCTGTCAACCCTCTGGCATACCTAGTGTGGCATCAACATGGAGTCGATCCACCCTTGAGAGAGTCTCTAGCCGGGATCTGTCTCTTAAGGAGAGAACAAGTGTTACAATTTCATTAATTCAGCTGCCTTTAGGTTACGTGAAGAGTAACCTAATCCCAGTTATTGGTGCTCTTCTAGGCCGCTTCTTTCTTGGGGTGGAAATCTTGCACTTGCACGTTATTTGCACAAATTTGTATAGAAATAGTTATTTTTGAAATTAATTAAATGTTACCTGTAGCGAGAGATGTTTTATTTTCCACATTTGATAACGTATCAGACTCACATTTGGCTCTTTGAAAATAATTGAACACTTTAAAAATTATTTCATGTGCCTGACTCTTGTAACTGGTTTTTTGTTAGGTGATGACATTTTTTCAGAAACAACACAAAAATTGTTCAGACAATTCCCAACGCCAGGTCAACTAATGATACGCCTCTGGGCCTCTGTACAAAGCATTTATATGTCTTGAAGGATCTGTAGTGAGAGGTAGGTAACATTGAAAATGAGTTTGTGCGCATGGGGGCGGGCTCTCCATCACGTTTGGCACTTGCAGTACAGTCTATGATTGCAAAAACCCGTAGAATACGTTATTATAGCTCTTCCACAAATATCAATAAAAACTATCAGACTATTTAAAAAAAATTAACATGGATATATAAATAAGGTTTTTGGCAACACTGGCAAGCCCCACATGAATTTTTTATAAGAGGATGTTTGCTATGCTGTTTTTCTCGCATTCAACTTTTGAAATAATCTTTATTCTTTTGAAAAAAAACTAATAAATATTAAACGAGATTCCTTGTTAAAATCCGACAAAGTTGAGAATACTAACTTATGGATGGAGATTCTTATAAAGGACGTCGCAAAGTTTCGTTCTTATTTATTTTGTAAAAATATCATTGAGATTAAATGTTTGATAATTGCCAGTATATTTTGTAGAATAAAAAACTCGAATGGGATTTTGCTAGGTACTTCCAAGAACAAACGATCAAATAAGTTTGGTTAGAATAAACGATTAACTACTGACAGCTCGCCACGTCTAATAATGTCAAAAGTCTTACTCAAATAAAAATCTTAGATGTGGGTTGAAAATAGTCACAAGTCCTTGAAAGGGATGAATTTTCACAATCTTAAGATGCTGTTTCAAATAGGTATATATTCAACAAAGATATGCAATAAGTTTAAATAAAAAGCGCATGAAGTGCATCCTTAAAATCCGATAAGCAACAAATAATTAAAAAGTTGATATTTCAAGCTGCGTCCACATTATGCCGATCAACAAGGTCCATCGGCAAATCTCATTCGACACGTTCGAGTTTCAACTCGTCCACATTGTCAGTATAAAGTGGACGTGTTGATCGATATACATCGCCGCGCCATTATCAAAACTGGACATATTTTGAATTGGTTTTACTTCATTAAAATTTTCAATTATGAGTGATTCAGAAGATGCTGTAATAGCAGCTGCTGATGTAATTATTATTGCAGTTGTTGGAAACCAGCAACAGCGTTTTCGTCACCTTCGAAGATTTTGTGTACGACCCAGCCTCGTCAATGGTGGGAAAAATATCATTGCTCTTCATTCCAATTCATACTGAGATACAACACAGACATACAAAACTAACCAAAATGACTGCGTTTAGGAAATGTCGAGGGAAATGTTGAACAACATGCTTCGACACGTCCAAACTAGCCATGTCGATTCGACTTCCTTTTATCCGTACCGACTTGGTTCAGGTTTGCATTCGATTCGACCCACATGGATCGACAATGTCGGGTGACCATCCACACTGGATCGGCTATGTCGATCGACACCATTTGACATAATGTGGACGCGGCTTTAGACGTACACCATAGGTATCGTTCATCTCAAAACCTACCCCCCCCTCTGTAACTCAAAAACCCCAATACATTGCAATATTTGCCGGAACAGGACAATTTTTGTTTTTCAGGGGACATTTTTTAATATTTTCATCCCTGTAACCGCTAGCAGCCCCAGCTTTAAAATCTCAAATACAAATACACTTGTTATACATAGTTTAAAAGCCCCTTTTGAAACGGAGTCTACCAAACAAACTTATAATCTCCCAGTATAATAAAATATACAGATTGCGAAAAAGCTTAGCTTGGAATACAATTTAAACAAGTACGACAAGGATAATCAGTAATAAATATTTATTGTCTGTTCGTAGGTATTTTGACATGGGGGAGGGGCTAATCTGCAAAAGTGTTTTTTTTTTCCAAATTAAACAAAAAACAAATAAATCGCTAACTTAGTTCCCTCTACCAAAACTCCAAAACAGATGTGTTCATTGTCTTTCTACTTTTCACCGTCTTGTTGCCAAATGCACTGTAAAAGTTATTCTCAATTTATATCTATCGTTGCTTTAAAATTTTCAACAGCATTTTATGCGGCAAAAATGTAAAAAATACCAATAATAGTTAAGTGGAAAACAGTGTACGGACTTTATTTTTGCAGACTGTAAATTGTACAAATTTTTACTCCAGTAGAGCCGTAACAAAGGTAAGAAAATACAGTTGTGATTTATCATTATTACAAATTATGAATATCCTTGCCATAGTTAAATTTGCTTGGTCGGTTAGGTTGGTATGCACGAGGATAAACTAAACTAAAATCCTAGGCTTCCTGTTCGCTCTTAAGTAGCTTATACCTACTGAATAATATGTTCAATCTAAACTAATATTGTGTATACATTTACATTAAAATATAAAATAAATAAAAACATACAATAATTTATAGTGTTTACGGAAGTTTGCGATGAATACATTTTATTAAATATACGACCTTATCTTATTTTTTCTGCAGAAATCATATATTTAAAGAAGTATCTCGCAAATAAACAGTTGTTTAAATACCTACTTGACTTATACCGAGAAATAAATAATCGAATTCCTTTAAAAACCCATTTTATACAGCTGAAATTCAATCAATATAAGTCAGATGAATCAGATAAAATGTCGTTTACCAGATTTGCGGTTTATTCGAGTACATTCATTGTATTCTTTTGAATACACATCTTGGCTATCTACGATCTGATGTATGGTATTTGCCGAACGCTGCTTGCTGCAGCAGCATCCATTTTGATTTAATTGGGCGATAAACATTCCCACAACACTGTATGCTGTATTTCTTTCAGTTCTCAGCAGTTATTGTCCTTCCTTAATTACTTCTTGTTTTCATTTATGGTATTGTCCATTAATTTATATTATCGATTTTCTCTACATTTGTTTTTATCAAGATTTACATTAAACCCAACACATCATAATATTTTCCAGTCCTGTTGCTGGTTTCCAACAACTGCAAAAATAATTGCTGCGGCAGCTGCCATTACAGCATCTTCTGCATTACTCATAATTAAACATTTTAATGAAGCAAAACCAATTCAAAATATTTCCAGTTTTGATGATGGCGCGGCGATGTATGTCGGTCAACTCGTCCACATTATATTGACAATGTGGACGAATTGAAACTCGAACGTGTCGAATGAGATGTGTCGATCGTCCTTGTCGATCGGCATAATGTGGACGCAGCAGACGTAGTTCACAGTATCGCCTAAGCAGGGTCCACACTATGCCGGGGTAGGCCGGGCGGTCTAAGCCGCGTTGATGCAGACGCCCCGGACGGCTTCGCCGGGTTAGAAAATGCCTGCCCGGGCCGTGCCGATCCCAACCCGCATAAAGTAGGTACAGATCAAAGGAAGCCGAGCCGAGCCGAACAAAAATATAGCGGCCCCGAGCGTCTTCAGTTACAGTTACAGTTACAATTAAACCTCCGACCGAACTAGACGAATTATTTTATTTTCGACTCAGTTTGTTTAAGTAGGGTTTTTTATTGTTCAATTTAAGTGATGGAGTGGAATGACGAACAAGTTTTAGTGTTTATAGACTTATATAGAGAACGTCGTCTTCTATGGGATAGTTCAGATTCCCAACATAAATTAAAAAACCAAAGACACGACAGTCTCACAGAGATTGCTGTGTCTTTTGGAGTTGATAAAAATGAAATTGAGCGCAAATAGAAAAAATTAACCAGCCATTTTTGGAGGGAAAAAAGAAAGAAGCTTAAAAGAAAAGAACATGGAGTGGCGCTGATGAGCCGTACGTTAGTAAATGGTTCGCCTACCAACCGATGAACTTTTTGGGCGATAAAAATAAACCGAGGAATACTCAGGATAGCACACAAAGAAAAGAAGAGGTAAATTTGTAATTTCTATTTATTTAATTTTTTCAACAACTATGCTAAAAACTAAGTTCACTTTCCAACAAAATATGTTTTACTTGTTGTGTTGGAATGTCACTTCACCCTATGGAGAAATAAAAAAATCGGCAAATTCATCTCTTACTGATTCAGCCAAAGTAGTACTTCTTCTGGGGACTCCAGAAAGGGAACGTAAATATGAAGAAGCATCACGCCTCCATAATCCTAACGTAAGTTCCCATCTTCCGTAGATTCGCTATCGAACATTCCTCTACGGTTATAAACTGATTTTGAGGAGGTTTTGCGTAAAAAATTATGTACGTTAACAGCATCCATAGTAACTTTCGTTGCAGCTTCAGGTTGTAATGCCATTGGAGATCGGAATACACGAAAGCATGCAGACAGCACTCCAAAGGCATTCTCAGAAACTCTTCGAGCCCTGCCGAGTCTATAACCAAATATCCTTTTCTTAGATCCTTTGTCATGTATTCCAGAGAACGGTTTCATAATATTTGGTGAAAGAGGGAACGCGTCGTCTGCAACTAATACAAACGGGGTTAGGGTTGTCCTTCCTGGAAATGCCCGTGGGGTAGGGTTTTCTTCTAGAGCTTTCTTGAAAAATGTATTATTGAAAACGCCTCCATCGGAGATTCTCCCTTGACAACCCACATTAACATATATAAAATTGTAATTGGCGTCCACCACAGCCATCAAAACTATGCTAAAAAATCCCTCATAGTTAAAAAATTCCGAGCCTGAATGAAAAGGTGCTACTAAAGCGATATGTTTGCCGTCGATAGCACCGATGCAGTTTGGAAAGTTCCACTTTTCCTCAAATACCTGGGCGATTTCATTCCACTCTGCTTCACTCTGTCATATGTTTTAGCGAATTTTTTCTTTGTATATTTATTTATATTTATTCATTTTAGTATTTATATTTTCAGGAAGATGGACCACAAGACAGTCAAGAAGAAGGCATTAACGATGACAGCCAAGTTGTTCATCCCCAAAATTCTGAAGACAAACAAACATCAACGCTCCCCTTCAGAGGTCGTCGGAACCAAAAAAACATTCAAATCTCCATAGGCACTAAAAAGTAAATCTGCAAGACGTCGATTAGTGGATAGATCCTGGTTCTTCCAATGCACTTAGTGATGAGGAAATGCAAGACCAAGACCAAGACCCGGTTAGTCTTGGTCTTGTTCTTGCATACAAGGTCTTGGTCTTGGTCTTGCAGTCAAATAAGCGGTCTTGATCTTGGTCTTGCAGGGTACAGTCTTGGTGTTGGTCTTGGTCTTGCACCAAGACTCTTGCAAGTCTTGCACTTTTTTTGAAGATTTTTTCTGGAGTCCATTTTTATAAAAAAATGAAAAAGAAAAAATAGTTTGTAAAATCATTAAAAGTAAAGAAAGGGACAGTCTTTCTCATTATAAAAATTTTTATTTTTTTATATTTAATTGTAGCGATAAATCAAGTATGAAAATTTTTTTATTCATTTTGACAATTTTTTTAGAATATACTTTTATAATGTATCAATGATGTAAAGACGTAAAAATATATCAATTTATAATCTTATTTATAAGTTTGAAAAAATATGTATATTAAAGTCACTGAATTTTAAGTCTCTCTATAAAAAATTATTCTTTCTTTGCAGGCCTATTAGCTGAGATTTGAAATAAACCAAAATTATTTTTAGTGTTGGTGACTAAAAAAAAATAGGTGTTTTTTTTAAGTTATAGGATCTTAGGAGCTTAGGTCAATATTTTAAATGGATATATTCCTTCAAATATTCTTTACCTGAAATTTTTAGTTTTTGAAACACCCGATTTTCTTCTTGCAATATTAATAGTCGCTTACTGTTGATACAATAATAATAAATTTTATTATCATTTTTAAGACAAATACTTTGTGTTTCTAATGCATTTTGACATATTTTTTACACCTGTTGGTACATATTTTTGTTGTAAAATTTCAATACCCTGTATTTTAGAAACGGCACACTTCCAGACATAGGTGTCCTATCTCAAACTACTTCTCTAGGTTTTATTAATATACCCTATAAATTTTGACCAGTTGAGCGGGAACACCCTGTATATCAAAAAAATACTTCGTTAAAACAAGCAGTTGTAATCAGTATATGTTCGGGAGGGGGAGGGTTTAAAATGATCTGCTCATCTTTATTTTTTGGTTAAAATGTTTAAAAAACGAAAGACCGCAAGACTCTTGCAGGCTTAGTCTTGGTCTTGCATAAGTCTTGCAATTCTAAGTCCTGGTCTTGCATAAGTCTTGCACTGCTCGGTCTTGGTCTTGGTCTTGCAGCCTGAAGCTAGTCTTTGTCTTGCATTTTCTGCAAAACCAAGACCAAGACCGCAAGACTAAGACCAGTCTCGCTCATCATTAAATGCACTGGATGAGGCTTTGAACGTCATGAGATCTCTTCAATCAAAAAGAGCGAACATCGATGATGAATATTCGTTGTACGGTGAACAGATAGCAATTAAACTGAGAAAGCTTTCTTCGCCCCGAACCAGGTTAGTTGGGCAGAACAAGATCAACCAGCTGAAATGGGATGTCTTGAACATCAGCATGGGTACAATGTGCCACAAGTTAATATACGGCAAAACTCTGGACCGGCCAATCCAATTGTTTAATTTTCCTTACCTTAATGTAGTCTTGAAGGGCCTCTATAATGGCGTCACAAACTTCAGGTACGATTTTAGAGATACATTGTTTGGAGATTTTCAAAACATACATTAGTGTGACAGCTAATCGTTCGCTTGCTGGAATGGCATCTCTATAAGAGGTATTCTTTTTTGATATTTTGGGTCCATCCTTGTTGTAGCATTTGAAAGTCCGATCGCTGCATTCGAAAAAAGTTGGTGAAACCAACGTCATTTCGGTATTCCAAATTCAACGGGTCTTCTTCATCCAAAATTAAATCTTTCATTAATTTGCTAACCCTGTACAGCTGCCGTCCTCTCATAAGGCTCGGGCGAATCCAAAATCTTCTTTGATGTCTTTTTGGGGGCTGATTTAAAGCGAGTATCATCACAGCCATGGCTGACATAGCGACATCATAGTCGGTAATCATTTTGAAAACACAAAACTTCTAAAAAGTACTCCTCAACGAAGTCACCAGTCTTGGAGTTGAAACTAAATAATGTAGGTAGAAATAACCCGGTCGGCTTCGTTTTCGGTGTGAACGTCGTGCCGGCCCGAACGTACCCGCCCGGCTTAGCCCACCCGGGTCAACCCGCCCGGCCTACCGCGGCATAGTGTGGACCCTGCTTTAGGCCAAACTCAGACGGACCACAGCGACGCGTCACGACAACTTCATAAATGTGGTTGTGGCTAAACTCAGACGGACCACAGCGACGCGACTAGTTTGTGTTTTTGTTGTCGTCATCTGTCGTTGAAGACGAATTCAATTAACGACAATGGTGTTCGGTAGTGTTCATCAGTTTCACTTTTCACTATGGAGAAACGATGAGTGGCCAATTGTCGCACTGCGAAGGAGGTCTGTCGTCCATATGTTTTGCATTGAACCACCAACAACGACAATTTTGTGGGTGATACCGTCCACATGTAGCGACCGTCGCTGAGATCAACGACAAGAAGTCGTTCGCACCGGGATCGCCGAGTTGTACCACCAGATATCAGGTAGGTATAATCCTACCGTCGAGTTGTACCACCGAATTTCCTGGGAAGTTTAACGATTTAAAAATAAAGTCTAATTACTAATGACCTTAACAATTTTATATAAATTAGGTTTAAGATCAAAACATCCATATATAACAATTTCTACATACAAAAATAAAGATGAGGCCTTTCCCACTACTGTTTAAGATCAAAACATCCATATGTAAGTAAATAAAAACAAATATGTGCCTAAATACAATTTATTATTAGTGGTACTGGGTATTCCCTCAATAAATACGGCTTATGTGTAATTTCGTATTGATCCACCTCGATGGTCAGTATAATCCCCAATAAAGGCGGAAATGGATTAACTTAGGTAGTCATGGTACAACTCGGTAGTCCCCGTTCGCACTTCTTTTGCACTTTTAATATAACCACGACCTCCGCCCACTATCAACCACAATTATGAAGTTGTCGTGGCGCGTCGCTATGGTCCGTCTGAGTTTAGCCTTATAGTAAGTACCAAAAGTTAGCGGTTCTGAAAGCTTGAAAATATAATTTTTTTTATTTTTGTACTTGTTTTACACAACATATGTAAACTTATACAGGTTCGGCAAATATTTATCTTCCGAGTAGGAGCAACAGTGAGCACTCATATCATAAATGTCCGAGAGAGAACAAAATAATTCTCCATGAAACACCCACCACTCAATAGACTAAAAGAGCAACCCCACTACACTATATCTCAGTTACGAGCTTATCTATATAAATTTATATAATTAATTCCCGACATTGCAAATGTAATTTGTGAAACCGGTCTATAATATATTTTAATCATGTTGATAGCACGATTTCAGGTAAGAGACTTTGAAACCGCAATAAACCCTAGGCGAACATTGGAATTTAGGCAGGATAAAATAAATCAATTTAATTTCAATTCTCCAAAAGCGTATAAAAATGGACAATAAGTAGTACCTATATTTGAACGTAGCAAGAAACAATAAGTTGAAAGACCTACATCAATGATTGCAAAACACTTTTTGTCAAAAGTGTCAGCAAAGAACTGGAAAAAAAATTTGAGTCATACGCATAAAGAAGAACAGAAGATGTGGCAACTGGGCAATATCATGGATGGAACTGTTGAATCTATAATAATTAATGTTGTAGTTGAAGATTCGACAGATTATGATAAAATGGAATTTCATACATCATCTGCAAGTTTTAAACAAATTAGCCCTTTTTAGGGCTACAAATCATTCTTATGTCGAACTTACTAATTAATAAATTGAATTGAATGATCTAAGATCTTATTCTTACCCACCCACACTGCACTTCACGGCAAATTCACCACTTCTAAATATATTTGAATGGTAATAGTATTGGGGTGTGTTCATAAACTTACTCCAGAGTTCCTTCTAGGGTTATGTCAGAGTTTAATCACGTGGGCCATGTAGATGAACTCGAACTATGGGAGTAAACGCGTTTAAAATCTTACTCCAATCTCCAATGTCAAGTGTCGATCAATGTCGCTGTGGCTGTGTGTGTCGCAATGGCCATGGATGGCATAACCAAACTTTTTTTAGTTTGTTGTTTGTGGTTATAAACAAAGAAAATTATTTTGCTTGTTTCTGTTTTATCTGAATAATATTTTTAGGAATAGGATGGAAAACAAAGCCATTGTTGCTATGCATGCATGGAATTACATGTTGGAGTTGTTTGATGTTAGTTGGTATTCATTATTTTATAAATTTAATTTTAATATTTCTTTACTGTAAACAAGAGAAGTAATAATTAAAAAATGGACCATGGATTATTTACCCAAAACACAAAACAAACAACAATATATTACAACAAAATAGGTATTTACTACTTGTCATTTGTCAGAGTTAAAACCAACTCTCCTCGGATAGCAGAGTCGGAAGAGTTAACTCGGGAGTGGTATTTATTAAGTTTTTGAACGCAAAAGAGTTAACTCTAGATGACCAGCCCGTCATCTAGAGTAGGTAAATGAACGAAATAGAGTTAACTCTCAACTCGCGAGTAAGTTTATGAACGTACCCTTGGTGTTCTATTGTCCTCGCTACCTGCGGTTCACTATACAGGAAGAATCTAGCGAAAGTTGCTAACTGAAAACTTATTTACATGAAGAAACGCTTACAACAATTCTGTTTAATTCTTTGAATCACCCTGAAATGTTTCAGATATCTCTTTGAATTTATGAATTTATAACTAGCTCTTCATCTATAAATATGATTAAAATACACTATAGTAATATACGTTATGGTCCTATTGTTTTGTTATAGGTAACACAATAAATCAATAACGAAGCCACATTCCACTTTCACAATTTTTTTTCATGTTCACCACCTAATGCCAACTTTATTTCACACCACCAAGACTGAGTATGATGGAAGCGATAACCAATAATAGGGTACAAGCATAAATTTTGCTATTGGTGGGAATTGACGCTTTATCAGGTCTCCTAGCACCTTGCATGCCTATTTTTTCAAAAAAAATATAAACTTTACTTTTAAAACGACTTTAAAAATCATAAAATTTGAAAGTCCACGTCATAAAGATGACTGCCCCATGGTGTGACGTCATTTGTTTACGTTCTTATTTGTGTATCACGCTCTGAGTTCTTGTGACCTAATTTTTTTCTGAAAGCTTTGAAAATGGATAAAGCCGAAAAAAACTTTGTATTCCAAGTATTCATTTGTTCCAGTGTGTAAATCAACGTCTATTAAAACTCAGACAAAATATCTGTTACTTTACCTGGTGGCGCAAGCAAAAATACACTTAAGAGAAGGGCATTACTTTTGTTTCTGGAGACCATTTTAATGTAAATACCTACTTCTATGCTGGTAATTTTTATTCTTAAATAGTTTGAGGTTATGTACCTATATGTCTAGGAATCAACCATAAAAACATCATTTTCTTACGACCACACATCGAAATATGGTTGGTATATATTATATAAATAAAACATAGTTTAAATCGTACTTACGATAATGCTTTAACTCCTCTTATTTTCTCTGCATTAAAGCAGCTGTTTGACTTCATAAATTCAAGCAGCATAAATGAATCTACTTTGGGCAAGTTATCAGTTTGTGTTTTTACAAAACCTTCGCTAGCCATATCTTTACTCACAAAATATGAAAAAATCGTTACTGAACACTGAACTAGTAAATAAAATATATTCTTCCAAAAGTTTTAAAATATCCTCGGAAATATCGAATATTTATGACCACTTTCCAGTTTACGTTGACTTTCAGAAATAAAAACACGTAATGGTCTCAAACAAACATATAAATGATATTTTTACGTCGATGAAGCAATTAATATACATTAAAATACAATATAAACACATAACTACACATAACCTAATGCAATACCGGCCATATTGACATAAGTAGACACAAGAGATATGACATCACACGTATCATCGGTAGCGTTAGGAAATCCTCGGGTTGTGGTCGGAAAGTGCATTGAAATTTGAATTTTATTTTAAAATTTGGGAGTAATTTCCAATGGAAACTGGTTTATTTCCTATTATTAGTAATGTTTGATATCATATTTACCATTATAAATTAATATCCAAGCAAAATATGAATTATGCGTGTACTCTATTGTTACATTATTTGAAACGGTTCGAACTGCATAATGAATGGCAACTTCAAAATCAACCACTTCTTTCTCAGAAATGAAAGTTACGTTAAGAGAACAAAGACGAAAAAAGTTGATGTTTCTTCTAATTTGTTTCTCAGTACACAGTGCACATTTATATAACCATATTATATGGTAAATTTTGAGCAATGTTCCAGCTATGCATGTAAAATAAAACTTACATTCAAATCCCATATTCATTTGGCAGAAGAAAATTGAAATTCCATTTTGGATTATACTATTAATGTTTTTTCTTTAGAAAGGTATTTTAACGGCTCTCAAGAAATAATTTATTGCCGTTTAACGTACATCCCCTAATGCACTCGCTTCTCATCAGTGTTATTCAATTGTAGACCACCTCTTGTGGCTATGTTTAGATTAGCTAATCAATTTAATGCGCTTGTTACGTTAGAGTGGACTTAACACAACCCGTTTTTGGAATAGAATAACTAACTAAATACATATTAGAGACATCTGTTAGACAGACTGTCTAACCGGTTTATACTTTATGACTCCAGCACTTACTTTTTTTAAAAGAAGATATGGATGTAAATGGGAAGGAAAACTCGATATTAACATGGACAATAAATTTTTTTATGAGCATTGAACATAATAACAAATAAGTATTAAACTGTTGTATAAAATATTTATATTATAATTATTTATCCCTTTGCTACAAACTTTCCCTACTTTTTATTTTATTCAATGTTTCGCTTTATCAGTTCCTTACTCCTACTTTTTTCAGATCTTCTTTTAATGCATCCAACAGTTTCGCTCTAGGTATGCCCCTTCTCCTTTGGCTACCTGTTCCACCCATTAAAACTCTTTAACCCATCTGTCTTCTGGGTTTGGTTTTTGATTTGTTTAAATTATAAGTATACACAGAAAAAGACAGGTTTTGTCACTTCCTACATATCGCAGCGCTACGTTATTAAATTATAGTGATGGCAATAGCTCTTATTCCAAATAAATTTTAGATAGACCGTTATTAAAATAGCGCTACATAAATACCGCACCGTATGCGATATTGCAATTGGCAATATCTCTCTAGTATGTTTGTTACCGTTGGTTTATTTGTATAACGCTAGCATTTCGTTATTCGTTCTTCTTCGCCATTCGATCTCTTCTGTTTTTACTCCTCCAACTTTCCTCTCAATATTTCCAGTCTGTCCTCTTCCTTTTTATTCATAACACATGTTTCACAGGCATATATTATTGATGGTTCTAATATTGTTTGATATATTCTGACCTTAGCCCGTCTGAATACTTTTTTGCTTTTAATATGTTTGGAAATATTTCTGCTGTTTAACTATCTTTGAATATTCTTTTTTATTTCTACGTTTTTTCTTCACTTCTGCTGTCAAGATTACTCCCAAGTATTGTAATTGTTCCACTTTCCTAAATGTATGGGTCTCATTTTAAATTTAAGTGTGTATTTGATGTCTCCAGTTCCAATTTTGTTACATGTGTCTTTTAGTCATTCTCACCAATCTGCAGTATCTCTAGTTTCATCATAAGTTCGTATAACTTAATTCTTACAATTGTTTAGTCTAAAAACAACAAATGTAAGTTAAGTTTAAGTTTTGTTTATAACTATTATACTGTAACTGTCTCATAAATATTTGGTCTATTGTGGATCTGTTGATATATTTTTAAACGATTATCAAGTATCTTCGACATTATTTTATATGTAACGTCAAGAAGGACAATTCTTCTATAGTTATTGCATTGTTGTTTATCTTTTTTATAAATTGAACACAAACAGTGCTGCATTCTAATCATTAGGTACATTTTCACTCTCCCATATTTTCATAATTAGCCCAGGTATCTTTCTATTATTCCACAGTTCTTTAATATCTCTGCTGATATGCCATTTTCTCCGATACTTTCAACATTTTTTAGTTGGTATTCTCACGATTACCTATATCATCCCCTTCTTCCTCTAGGTCACAGCTCATATCATTGTCCTCTTTATTTTTTTTTCATTAATCTTTCAGAATACTTTGCAAACAGGTCTAATTTTCTTATTCGTAGTACTATATAAAGTCAATTAAAAGGAGAATATTATAGATAGACTCCGTTAATGGAAATTGTAGTAGTAGGTATGCGCGAACTTGTTGTCAAAACCAGCGCCATATTATAAAATAGGCATTCCACTTCAAATCATTAGCGTAATGTTTCCACACTTTGTAGGTTAACACAAAATAAGAGTATTAAAAATGTATTTATCATAATGTATAGTTTAAACAAAACAGATTTGGAAATTCTTTTCGAGATATTTTCACATACAGAAAACTGGTTTATGAAATACGATGTTCATTTGTAACGCCAACCGCATGAAACGGTCGTTATAAGGAGATATTGATAAAAAAGACCAATTTTGATTTCTGCGCAAGACAGTTGGCAAACTTCACGTGGCTTTCTCTCATGTGAAACTTAACTTCATTTAACATTTACTACATTATTATACTATTTTTTGACCATGACGCGTGTTTCTATTTGTTATATCAGGTATACCAATTAATATATTTTCTGAATAAAACACCAAAATTGGAATCGGATGTTTAAAAAAGCAGTAAAACGAATTGGTTTAATAATTTGTGAAATTTCCTTTGCATGGTAGGGGGTAGTACGTCTCTGTTGGGAGCAAACAAACCGTTCTACTTCGCAAAATAATATTTTTACTGTCGGTCATATAAAGGAAGGTCACAGACTTCCTTCAAGTATATGACCGACTTCCACGAAAATGTGTACTTTGTACCGTTTATAATACGATCTCTTGCTGCCTTTTCAAACTCAATCGTTTTTTTACCACCTGCCGCTTTGCTGTTAGGTACATTCTGTATATTTCAAATTCCGAACAAATATCTCGTCTATATATTTTGTTTTTGTATTACAATATATTACGTAAATAACACAAGATAAATAAGTTGTTATGATTTTTGATTGAAAAAGTTAAACCTGCTTTTTTATTATTCCAGATATTGGAAAAGCCGCTTTTATAAAATATTTTGATTACGTCTGACTTATGTAATCTCATCTCTATTCACTAGTGAATATAAATACTTTGAAAAGTTGATCGACGTTTCAATCCATAACGTAAATTGATACTTTAAGTTTAAGTAAAAATGTGTTTCCTGTGATAGACTATAAGAACGTACCGTTATTTTTGCTTTTTTTAATAGTAATATCCTTGCTACCATTTCCAATTACATTAAGTAAAGTAGTGAGCGGCACTGATAAACTTTGAAGTGAAAATCGAAATAAGGCACAATACGTGCAAATTTAAATGTAAAGTAGTTTTCACAATATTTCATCGACTCGGAATCCCACGATTATAGATGCATAGGCGTCGCCTCAAAAAAATATTGAACAAGTAAAATAGTACCTGTCTTAAAATGAAAGTGATAGTCTTAATTCGATATTATAAATTAAAAATTGTTATATTTTTGTTTTAAGCAAATTAGAATAATAATGTTTTTTCTGAAATGAAAGTTCATCGGTAATTACAAAAAATCTTCAAATAGGTATCTCATTTTTTATGCGAGTTACAATTATTTAAAGTTCAAGAAACTACCTCTTCACCCCAATGATATTTGAGGAAAATGCTAGGGGCCATTTTAGTGTAAAATTTAAAGCTATACAATTTTTATTTGAAACTTTTTTCTGTAACTCCACCGGTTTTTGCGTAATTTCAAAAAAACACCCTATTTATTCTCACCCCTTTTCGATGGATTGATACATAAACTTGTTTCGTATGTAAATACTTCGAAGTAAATTACATCAAAAATTCGAAATCTCCACTAAACATTTTTATTTAATCGACTTGACTTTTTTCTTATACTAAAAGCAATGTACCGAAAATTAACAAAAAAAAATGAAATACGATCCTGAAGCCAGTTGTCTACCTGTATTTTATTTTCCGTAGCTTGTAAGCGTTCAGGTATTTTTCGCTCCATCGCATGTTTTAAATAAATTGGTGTCCGATATATTTTGTGAATGCACCTGCTGTTTTTTAACGTGTAATTTGTTCTGATGCTAAACTACTAAGCAAACATCGTTTAAAATATAAATTGGACGCCTAGGAAGCTAGGTACAACACACAAACACACACGCATAATCGTTTATTGTTATGACAACTTTGTTGGATAATTGATAACTTGCTTTTTATTTTTGTCGACATTTATGCATATGAACAGCTGCTTCGTGCACTACTGTAGCGTTGTCGAGGATACGGACTGTGCTTAGGAAAATATGTTACAATATTCCATGCGGAACTTGCTGCAATACAGCACTGTGCAGAAGAGCTATTAAGGCAAGAGTATAAGGAAAGGACCATTGCCATATACTCCGATACCCAAGCGGTTATAAAAGCAATCAGTTCCCTGTAAATAAATTCCAAATTAGTTTTCTGACTGCTTGGGGACACTTCAGGAGCTGGGCAGTCATAATAAGATTGTCCTTAGCCTGGGTAACAGGCAGCTCAGATCACAAAAGCAATGAAAGGGTAGACTCCAAGAGAGCAAGCGAACACGCTTTTGGAGACCAGAACCCTTTTGCGGTATCAGCTGCAATGTAATATTTGAAGAAATAGTTAAAGCCGGAAAAAAGAGCAGATCTGACCATTGGAATTGTTGCCTTTTGAATTGGAAAGGCAATTCTGAGGGTATGATGGGAGTTCTTAGAGGTACAGCACTTGATCCAATTGAGGTCAATTCGAAGCTAGTATTGGATTACATACGCACTTGGAGACCATTGCAAAGTCATAGTAGGTACCATTGGTACCAGGGCACAAGTGGCATAAGAGTAATGAATTGGCGGATGAAACGGCCAGCTCATGAATGCCATTAATTGGACCGGAACCCTTCTACGGCGTCGCAAAGTCGATAATAAATATAGTCACAAGGAAGTGGGGAGCACAGACATCTCTAGAATGATGGATAATCTTACCAAGAGATAGACCTAATAAGCAAGAAGAGGGAACTGATTAGCACATCCTATAACAGTGCGATTGCGAATGTGCGGTTTCTTGTGCTAGGCGATGAGAACCCCCGGCAAAAAAATACATAGAAGATTCAGCCTCGAGGCTGATTGGCTACTAAAAAAGAGACGGGATGGAGAATGTAATCTAGATTTAGAGGATCACAATGGGATCTGAAAAGGACAAAGTGGAATAGGCCGAGTAGCCACCTCATAAAATCTATTCTAAGTCATTTATTAA
This sequence comes from Galerucella pusilla, assembly GCA_910591695.1. NCBI lineage: Eukaryota > Metazoa > Arthropoda > Insecta > Coleoptera > Chrysomelidae > Galerucella > Galerucella pusilla. Next base: position 213,053 of record CAJUYI010000065.1, read on the forward strand.
GTTTTTTTCATATAATTGTGGTATAAAAAGTTCAACATTTGCTATAAAATACCTATGCAGAATTAGGTCCCATTCATCGTCCTAGATTTCAATACTTTTCCTTTATACGTTTCACAAATAATCCTTTGTTGCAAAACTTTTCAGCAACGCTGTATTTAACTGTGGTGAAAAATATTCAAAATTAGACAAAAACTTACCCCAGACATGATGGAGCCCACATGAATTGATTCACAAATTAAAAGGATCAACTTACCTGAAACAAAAATATATATTTTAGTCAAAACAGTTCAAAATAAAAACAATATTTACCGTTCACCCAGTTTTTTAAACATACAATTATTATAATGACAGTTATATAGCACACCTTCAAGCACTACGACTGTTAATTGTCAGGTCAATTTAAATAACGTTATCAAATGATAAAATTGTTGGAGTCAATGTCCCATTTCTATTGTATCGAGCCTTAAAAGGTGTTAAAAGAATCGTTAAATAACATTCAAACGATTTTGTAAATTCCGGTATTGCTTATTTAGACTAATTTCTTTTTTGTGTAAGTAACTGCTTGTTTTACCGATTGTGCACTCTACCGTGCAACTATTGTATTCTGTTTTCATAGAGAGAGAGAGAGAGAGAGTTTGTACTTTTAAAATACAAAGTATTGGACTTTGGAGTTTGCCAAAATCAGTCGTAGAAGCTAAAACTATTGACAACTACTTTACTTATCCAATTATGGTAGTTACAGAAGATGAAAGAAGGCATCTATTGTATTATATTTTTAGTTTTATAACACTCCATCTATAAATCAACAGGCTATTAAGGTAGTAGATAATTAGCGCTACCCCTGTATAAACGATACAAGTGTCTTTTCCGTTTCTCTGCACATATCTTAAACAGCGCCACATAAAAGTGCCCAGGACGAGTGAACCAATTTATTTAGTCCAAGCAACGGAGCATGCGAATATAGAAATTTTTGACAAAAATCCTAGTAGAAAACGGATAATATAAAAGACATTGCGTAGTATCAATTTGATATGTTTTGGACACGCAAATGTTGTTCAGTTATTTGTTATAAACATTTAAAACGAAAAAAACCTTATTAATTTTAGTTTTTTTTTCATATAGCGTGGAAGCAATTTCAGTGGTATGTATGGATAAATTGTATATAATTAAAATACGAACAAAAAGAGGGGTCGAACAGGTCAATCGGATAGTTAGGAGCCGAGGAAATCAGGAAAAGCCGGAAAATTAGTCATTTTTTGAAAATTCATAATATCTTCGTCATTTTTCATTATCAGAAGCTGAAACTGAGTACAAAAGTTTTTCGTATGCTCTTTATATGCGCGAAGAGCAGACGCCAAGCGATGGTTACTTTGATCGCAATTGCAATTCAAATTTTTTTATACGATAATTTTCAGCGTGTCTGGATGCGTGGTCGATTGCCCGCTTTTAAATTTTTTTGAAAAGTATAGACGTAGAGTATTAAAATAATGTGAAATCGATCAAAAACGCCCTAGAACACTGCTGCTAAAAAAGACCGAGCGCTGGAAAGTAACGGAATAGAGGGGTAGCAAGGATTAAGTAGAGGAATATATACTATATGGATATACAAGCACGCTGGCGCTCGGCGTAATCGTTCATTTTAAGCGGTGCTTTTGGCCACCTTCGCATTATTTTATTACAAATCTAAAATATAAGTTTTGTTGCTCTACCTTGGCATTTTTCAAAACCGTTTTCAAATTCCAAATCGGAAAATCGACAACCCACCCAGACACTTTGAAAATTATCGAATGAAAAAATTAAAATTGCAATTGCGATAAAACTAACCATCGCTTTGCGTCTGCTCTTCGCGCATATAAAGGGCATAAGAAGAAATGACGAATATATGAATTTTCAAAAAAATTACTAATTTTCCGGTTTTTCCTGATTTTCTCGGTTCCTAATTATCCGATTGACTTGCTCGATCCCTTATTTTGTTCGTATTTCAATTATCTACAATTTATACAATCATATCATTGGGATTGCTTCAGTACGTTTTACACTATATGAAAAAAAGCAAAAAAATTAGGTTATTTCCGTTTTAAATGTTTATAACAAATGACTGAACAACATTTGCGTGTCCAAAACATATCAAAATGATACTACGCTATGTCTTTTATATAACCGTTTTCCACTAGGATTGTTGTCAAAATTTTGATAATCGTTACTGGGTCAGTGACAAAATGAAGAAAATTCTACTTGCAATAGTTCTCAAAATTTAAATTGAATGTAATTTGGATATACTTAGTTTTATTATACCCTTTTGATGTGCTGTATTTCTATAGATTCTCAAACGGAGCCTCCACGGTTATAGACATATTCTTACACGCTTTTGAATGTACGTTTGTTTGTTTGTTTGTTTGTGACGCATTTATTCACGTTCTAGTACGAAACTATAAAGCTTGTTTTTTATTTTTTTTTTCAACTGCAATTTAATTAATTCTAAGTAAAGATGTACCAAACTAATGTAATGGTATCGTCCAATAAACGAACAACAACTATTCAACCAACGGTAGCGGCGCGATAGTGTGAAACGAGGTATATTTCCTCGCTCCACAGGTCCGAAACTAATTTGATAGTTATTTTTCTTTTGCTCAGATATCGTTTACGTGGTCTTTCAAACCGTGACGATGATCATTCAACTTTGACTTCACTTGTTTCCCATTGTTTCTTTTTTACTTTTTTGGTTTACATGATGTGTACGGTGTTCATATATACCGTATATTGTACGTGCTAATTACAGACACCTACACCATGACGATTTTAAACTTTGGTTTTATATTCAATAGTTTATATGTCTGTTGGACAAAAAAATTTCATTTGGCAGCCAACAGCAAGTGAGAATGTTTTTTTTGTTGGTCCAACTGAGATTGTATAAAAAATACGAATATACATGGTGAGCCCGTTTTAATTATTCATTCATTTAAACGTTAGGGTTGTGCTCATCAGCCCAGGCACTTGAATTGAATGTTTGTACCATTTCCCATGTTATCTACTTCCATACCAGAAGCTTCGTGCCTTCTATACGGGCCACCAGTTTAATGGGAGGGATTTACAGTAGTTGTAATGGTTGTATAATCTCCTCTCCAAAGTGCTTCCGTCTGAGTCCTCGCAGAAGCAGAGTATGTAGGTAGGTATTTCATTTCTTGTACATAGGTTCACCAACTTTGCCCATCTTGTGGTAGCATCTCCTCAGGATGCAGTTTTCAGTTTCCAGTTCGGTAACTGTCTTCATTCAAATATCTCTCACCCAGTTTCATTAGCCTGGACGAGAGTTCCTTGTCTTCCTTAGGTATTCAGTAAACTTTTTGTATGAAGGTGCCCTTGTGTCAGCCTCCATTTCAGTTGGTGTGCTTTAACTACCAAGTTCCCGATTTCCCCTCTTCTGAAATCCTTTGGGATTCCACAAAATGGCTCCGGACCTATGATGTCTTTTTTAAATCCTTCTTTAGCTAAATGTCATTTCATTACCTTCAATCCCCTCATGAGACGGCACCCATATTAGACACTTTGTTGCCAGTATGTTAAGTGTTAAGGGATTTTATCTGACAAAAAACCTGGCGGCATTGTAAAGTTTATTTGCAGGAAACTGTGAATAAAGTGATTAATTTTATTCCCAAAATAATTGACAAAAAGAATAATGACTACACTACAAGGAATATTCAGAAATTATTCAATTGTTCAATGTCCACTATAAAATTAAAATTAAATTCCCTTGTAAATTCAATGATCAAAGTTAGGTATATATCTTGTTTTGGAATTATCATAAACCTAATCAATTATACATTTCTATTTTGATTGTTTTCTTCGTGTAATCTTTCAAATCCAAGGCCCAAAGCCTTGTCAGGCTCAGTAGAAGATAATTAATGATGTGATTATGATGAGAAATAATATGAATTATGAATATATGTTTGCCAACATTCCAAAGAAAATAATGTGTCACTAGGGTCACCAAAGTTCAACATCAATTAATAAACATAATTACATTGCCAAGATAATCCGGATTCCGTAAAACTACAGAACACCCAGAAGCCAGAAGCATCACTGTGGAAGACTTTTTAAAACATGTGCAAAAATAAAGATTTAGAAAAGTATTTTGAACACGATTTCCATCGACCGACTGTTTTTGAGCTATATTAATGTGCACAAAATCATTCATATTAATGAAGAATAATATTCTATTAATAAACTATTTTGGTATAGGCTATCAAATATACAATAATATTCTCAAAAAAAGGCGGACAACTGATTTCTAGTTTTTGACTCATCTATCGTTTTTATTATATTATTCTTCAAAACTATAATATAAATAATTTTATTAGTGTTAAAACATCCAAGAGAATTTAAGAAAAACCAAAAAAAGAGTCATTTGAAATGGTGACCTTTTCTGTGGCACGATTTATTTTTGAAAGTATTTTTTAAATATTGCGAAAAATGAATACAAATTTTACAAACAACGGAACAGTTTGTAGTTACCAACACGAGTATTAGATGGACAATTAACATTTTCAAACATTAAAGCGCGAGCTTTGCTTAAATTGACTCGATTGTTAATAGCATTCATACTCTATTCCTCATAAGAATTATTTTATAATCGTTATTTAAGATCTTGAATTCCATTCACACCTTAAAATATAAAAAGTTAACATATTTTTTTACAGAGATCTATTATTATAGATACGTATCTCTTTATTACAAATCACAATTATAATATTATGTAGGTTATTCGCAGTGGCGTAACAGTTTTTCGCATTAGCCCGGCCGTTGATTACTTTCCAGCACTATGAATATCTCCATTCTCTTCCTAAATAGGCATGATGACAGTCACTAAGAATAATTGAAAAAATCATTTGAAATAATTGTATATGTTACCGTTAAAGTATGAAATCCGTTATTTTATAGAATACCTAGTCATTCCATGGAATGACTGATCGTGTCCGTTAAAGTGTAAAAATCTCTTGTATTTCATGGTTCAACTAGTTATTTTATAGAATAACGATCTGTAACCCGTTCAAGTGTAAAAGAATCTATATCATATATCTCGCACGACAAATACATTTACTTTCCACCCATACTACATTTATGAACTATTCCAGGCCATAGGGAGAGAACCTGCTGTTTGTGTAAAACCCAGTGTGTCAACAAAGAATGTTTTTGTTTTAGAAACAATGTTCTTTGTAATTCCAAGTGACGTTTTAGTCATCCTTGTTGTAACAAAAAATTTTATGGTACGTTTCCATAAATACCATTTATATGCTGCATACATTAGATAAATTGCTTCTTTTTCATTCCAATTGTCTATCATTGGTTCAATTCCATTCTAGATAAATTGTTTATTTTACACTTTTACTGTCTCTCATTAGTTAATTTATGGAATACCTAGTTATTTCATAGAATAACTAGGTAAAGTGTCAAATTAATATCATATTACCCACTTTAACGGACAAGATCAGTAATTTCATGGAATAACTAGGTCTTTTATGAAATAACTGCATTATATACATAACAAAGATTCTAAAGCAATTTATACATTAAAATTGTCATTGTATTTATCTTAGTAAAAATATAAATACAAAATATAACAATCTGTCATCTTAGCTAAAATCTATTATTCTTAGGTATCTATTGGTAACACACCTTCTAAATACGACATGTTACAGGAAACTATAATCAAGTATACTTTGTTTTTATTATTTCATCAACTATAGTAACGACTTGACACGCAGTTAATACAGAAATAAATAATAATATTAAAAAATATAAACCACTTCTGTAGGAATCGGCTCCCTAACTAAAATGCGTAGGCACTTACGTGTTAAAAGCGGATACGTAACTTTAATTTATGTTCGCAACAGTTCGATTCTATATGTTTATTTATAAGTTGTTGAGATATATGCCGTGCAATTCCTATTCGCTTTACGATTTTCCCGTAATAATAAGACCAAGGAAATTAAATCACTCGTAACAGCAGATGCTTTTGCTGACTGTCGCTGTTTTATGGTGTTCGTTTTGCTACGTTTACTAATATCAACAGGAATTGCCAACCAAGAAAATAACATTAATTTTAAACGTGTACTTTGAAATTTCAATTTATCATAACTCAAAATTACAAAATTACATAGAGTAGATAGATTTAAATTTAGATTCAGATATGTGAAGGATAGAAGAACGGATTAGAGCTTTCGCCTTGTGCAAGAAGATCGGTTGCGTGTGACTGAAAGCCTTTTTCAGAGCGGCAAGAATTGTTTATCAGATGAATAAAAAGGGATAATTAACCTCCAAAAATCCTGTGGAATAGTCTGCGTCGACCAGCTCATGGTACAAACTATATACTACTTGTCTTAGTATTACAACGATCCCTCCACTGATGGAAGTGCATACCTGTACTATGGATCACGGGGGGTCTTGGATTAACTCTCTGGACCACGTGGTAATGAACGCCATAAAATCTACCTAATATATAATAAGAATAAAGGGTCGGAAGGAGGTACAATCGAGGGCTGTCTTCACCAATCCAACCACTGGAGACTAGCCTGGGGTACAAGGCGAAACCTTCTTGTATCTACAACATGCAGGGCTTTAATACCAACAACCATTACAACATTAGAACTTTTGAAAAACCCTCCAGTCAAAATAGTGGCCGAAGCTTCTGAAGTGGTAGAAGATAACATGGGAAATGATACAAAGATTCAGTTCAAGCGCCTGGGCTGTTGAGCACAACTCAACGAATGAATTAATGATAACGCAGGGCTCTGTTGTAGGCATCCATTTTTACCAAGCTAGTCGTGGGACTAATAAGGATACCTACTATCAAAAACAAATCTATGGAAATTGATGTAGCAGTTACCTCACACTACAAAATTTCATCTTAAGGTCAATCTGGACGTGAAATTCCTTCAGAAATAATAGCTCTCCTGAAGATCTCCCTACTACAAGTTTTTAGTGTTAACCTGAACAAACCCCGCCTCTCGGGGCACTACATTGCAAACGGGGGGATCCAAGGTAACCATCCTGAGGAACATGGTACAACAACTATAAATTGTGCCAAGGTTGGTTTATCATTTTCTGAAGGAACTGGCATACAGAGGGCTAAGAGCATACCTCAGCCCGTCACAGTTAACCTTGGGTTCCGGGATATTAAAAGTATTGTAGACAATGAAACCGCATCTGGGATATCAAAAACTGCAGCACTCAAACAGCAACAAAAATTTTAAGGGTTAGCAAATGGCTTTGTCGTAAGACAACACACGGAGCTTCAAACTTATTTTTAAAAAGAGCTTGCTTTGGAAACGCGCCCGAATACCACTATTTTATAAAAATTTGAAAATTTAAAGAATGATACTAAAATGAGTGAAATTATTAATTATCCACGATAACGGTAATAATAAAATTTCGTTAATCTGACTTAATAGTCTAATGAACCACCATACTGTGATAAGGCAAGCATGTCAAATATTTGTGGTGTTCCGACATTTGATCTTATCATTTTATTAAAGTGTTTGTGTGATTTATATAGATTCGATTGAAAACATTAATCAGTATCGTAACAATAATGCTTTGAAGGCGATAAAAGTGAGTCAGGCAATCACATGATATAATAAAACTCAGTTATTGGCGCAGTCAGTAATCTGAAATAAGAGAGATCAATTAGAGTCATGTTAAAACAACCGGAAATCCAAAAAAAAAACTTTATCGCTTGCTTCCCGCATTCCACACTATACAAAACTACAAAACGATGGCATTTTAGATAATTTTAAGTGCCTATTACTAATTAAAGTCTCACTATCATCCGTTGTTTACCAGTGAACAATTAAAACTAAATAGAATATAACATGCACCCTCCAGAATAATATGACCGACCTGTCACTGGCGTCATTCTGGAATAGTCTAAGGCCCGGTTGTAGATGCATAGTTCAACTGTGGTTCTGCGTTGAACCGAGTTTAATTGCAAATTTTTATTGTAAGTACGTCAGTCACTACTGATCTGTGGTTCAAATAGAAGTTCACGTGAACGGTCCTCGAAGGGCGTTCAAAGGCGGTTCAAGAGGGTTTTGGCATTTGACGTTGAGTTGTTAACCTTAAAAAGTGAGGTTGAATATCTGATAATTCATTATTTCAATCAAAATGATGTTTTACAAATTTTGAACGGTTTTTTACATCCTAGAAGACCGCAAACCTTTAGAAATAGACCCAGACATTTTGAAATATGGTCTGATATCGAATTTAAATGTAGATTTCGATTAGAAAAATGAGCTGTGAGAATTGTAATCGATGTAGTTAAAATCGCAATGTTAAATCAAATTCAACAGCGCGGTTAAAAATCGTATTCTGAACCACCCTATGTAAAAAAATTATTGAGAGCGCAATATTACATCGTAGCTAACTTCACTAATATTATGTTGTGTAGTAGAATTTTCCTAATTTTTAAGTTATTGGTCTGATTATGTAAAGCAAGAGGTGAAGGAACCAGAAGGAAGAAGACTTTTTTAGAGGAACTATTTAGTATTTATATATCATTTTTATTTAAAAAATGGATGGCGTTTGCATTTCCTGGATTCTTTAAATGTGGCTCTAAGTATAAAATAAATTTTTTTATTTAGCCTGTTCATTTTGACTCATTTCATGAAAATTTACAATTCAACTTATAACAAACAGTGTCAGAACATCTCGTAACATCTCTCGATCTTCAAGATTTACAACATTTTTGTATAGAATAAGGCCATAAGGATATTAAAATATTCTCTTCTTTCGAACTGAAATTTGTTGATCGTTTTTTATTTGCTTTCTCCATTAATTTTCCACACAAAATACAACAACCACCACCTTTTTGTTTACAACCACATACACCTAATATACAAAATTGATTTATATCCACAATATGCTTTATAGGAAATTACCGATGGTAATTCTCAATCAACACTGTCAGTCAACGATCAAGTTTGGCATGGGACATTAAAATTTCAGATGAAAAGCGTAGTTCAGTGCTACCAACGTGACCTGAACGGCGTTCAACCAAACTAATGTTGATCTTGCACTCTACAACGAAAATCAAAATGAACTCGGTTCAAAGTTGACTGGCAGTTCAGTTAAACTAACGTTCACCTGTGACATCTACAACCGGCCCTAAGCTGACATGTTGACAATAACGACAGGCGACACATTTGTGCAAGGAACGCTTGCTTATCCTCAAGGTGAGTGTCATATGACGATACGTGGACTTGACCTATTGTAGAAAGAAGAGTTCCAAATAAGACGTCTGACCAAAATGGGAATGGAAAATTTACAATTCACCTTTTACATTTGAACGGATCTATGAAATTCTGAAATATTCGATGTATTCAAAAATTCCTTTTTGGTATTTACCTATATCTAAAATTTGACACTTGACACTTGTAGTTAAATGTTAAATGACCATCACATACGTCTTGCTGTGACTAATTTTAAATTGTGCAGTTCGAAGTATACGGGGTGTTGAACTTGAAACGATTTTCAGGAACAAGTGATAGACTAAACAACCTTAAATGATTTTAGAATTCAAATTTGAAATTAAATATAGGGTGTAACATTTCAAAAAAGTGTATCTTTGATATGGCACGGAATTCTGGAACACGCTGTACAATTGCGACTAATTTTAAAGTACCAGTCGGTCAAAATTATATTTCAATATCATGGATTATTTAGAAGATATTGGACTTAATCGCTTTAATAAAACTTACCAATATGTATCGATCGGTAATTACATTTATTACTATTTACCCATCTTATTTGATACGTTTACAATGAATGATTGCGACATATTGTCCATAAACATGACCTCTAATCAGTGTGTCACAACTTTGTTGTATCTGAGAGGATTAATTTTATAAGATAAATTATCAGATTCAAATCATCACCTCAATGTTCGCGTTAAATATTTTGAAGATGCTCTACGCCACTGGTAGACGGCGTTTAGTTATTGAAAACAGCATATTAGCAAACAATGTCAAACAATTGTTTCCATTATCTGTATAATATAAATGTTTACACTGTTCTTTAATATTTACCGAACTGTTAATGTAAGACATCACCCTAATTATACGTACGATTTTGATGTTTTTGTAGGAATGGGTGTATTTTCTATGTTTGAAGGATTTTTAACATTTACATAATCACTTTCAGATGCAATCAAATGATCTGGTTTTTTAACTTAACAGTTTTTTTAATAATAAGAGCTATAAGAGATAAGAATAATATTACACATTCAGTATAATTATACACTTATGAGCTAGTGAAAAATCATTTAAAATTTACCATTTTCAAGGTTAAGTTTGCACAATATTTTCCGGATTTTCTACAGGAGATCTGTGAAACTAAAGACCCTGGCATTTACAAATATTGTTATTATTTATACATGAATACACTGAACAGGACGGCACTGACTGATATAAAAAACTGGAAAGCAGTGTTTTGGCGCGCACTCGTGTAAATAAACGTTCAGCTGTAGCAGCCAATACGGCCAAAAGTGGATTGCGCAGAAACAGTCAAAAATTGGTTTTCGGGAAGAACACCCCTTGTCTATCTTTACACCATGGTACTTATGTTGTTTTCTTTTTACATTTTTATGCAATTGTATTTATCAATCAATTTAGCAAAATAATATATTTTGAAACAGTCAACTATTAAATTTTTTGAAATAATTCGTAAATTTTGACTACAGCTCTGTAATATCCGATAAACACCAGTGAATTGGGATATTATTGAATTCTAATACTGTACGTACTTGTTTATTTTTGTTACACTCGATATAATTCGTTCCAATTTAATAAGGAATCGAGAGAAAAACAGTCCCTCAATAAAACAATAAACTGAATAAAAAAACTAATTAGCTTTACAATTACAGAAATTCGAATCTTGCGTGGTTATTTTAATTATTTAATAAAACCAGCTCAATTAAATTAATGAATAGGTAAATTTATTGTGAACCGACAAAACGTTTTATTTCACAGTATAATTAAACTGATTCAACTCGTAGTCTAATTGCAACTGTTTTAAAAATTTCAACGATTTTTCCTTTTACCGCCATGTTATTATTATTGTCTAATACTAAATTATTTGAATCAACTATTAATAATTATTAACTTACAGTTACCATTATATACTTTTTAATGAGTTATTTAATGTATGCTATTAAACAATCACGTAGAATTATTTTTTAAATTGGCACCAATTTCACCATTTTATTTGTCTAAAGTACCGGCGAACATCTCATATAGTAGATTCTTTTTTCTATCGACAAAATTAGAGCGCAGAGCTACTTTACTGTAAAAAAAAATTTTTTCAACATATTCTTCTTTTAACTCTACCCACTTAGTCCAGCGAGTTTCCAATTTTTCCCGAGGGGTAAACCCGAGGATAAACCGCTAGTGGAAGTAGGTGTACACCGCTAGTGGAAGTAGGTGTACACCGCAGTGGAAGTAGGTGTACACCGCAGTGGAAGTATGTGGAAGTTTGATGTAAGTATGTGGAGGTATATAGAAGTATGTGGAAATTTGGTGGAAGCATGTGGAAGTTTGATGGAAGTTTGGTGGAAGTATGTGGAAGTTTAATACAGAAAATAACGAATTTAGATTTATTGAATAGGTCATTATACAGGGTGTTAATGAATAGGTGTTACAAACTAAAAGAGCGTGTAGAAAATTGGCGTTAAATTTCCTGTCGACATGGGTCGTTGGAGCTTTAGTTCTCGAGATACAGGGTCTTAAAGTTACCCATACAACTGGTAAGATGTCATAAAAATCAACGCTATTGAGTGTTTTCAGAAATTATAAATTTTTGTACTCGTTATGGAAGCATGTTGCATTACAAAAAGGTTGCATGGGTTCTAAAATTGTCAACTAAGTTGAAAACAGTGTGTGGAAGTAAGGTGGAGGTATGTGGAAGTAAGGTGGAAGTATGTGGAAGTTTTTTCAAATGTGGAAGTAGGTGCACAAGATTTTTGCCGGCGGTTTATAGCTCAATTTTTTTCAAACCATCCAAAAAATAATCTTTTGAAACTTCCGCGAAATACTCGTTTGTCTGTGCAATCACCTCTTCATTTGTCCGAAATTCTGGAAACAGAAAGTACCTAATTGATGGAAGCCAGATCAGGTGAATATGGCAGATGAGGCAATAAATTGGAGCAATTGGCAGGAGCATTGTCGTGATGCAATAAAACTCTTTTCTTCAACAAATGCGGTAATTTTTTTTCTCAAGTTCGGCATCAAAACGTGTCAGCAAATTAGCATAATATTGACCAGTTACCGTTCCCCCTTTTTCTAAATTACACCTTTGGAATCCCAAAACACTGTGGCCATGTCCTTAATGGCCGAAAAAACTGTTTTTGCTTTCTTGGGAGCACATTCCACGGATGAAATTCATTGTTTAGACTGTGTAACGAGTTATTTTGTTGTTATAGATACAGGGTTAATTTTCAACACTTTAAATATATTATAACTCGTTACTTAAATTCAAACTCTCTTTTCTTTTATTGATTTTTATTTATTGTTAGGTACACTGTTGTTTTGTATATTTTTTTTTTAGTATAAGACCGGAGATACGTAAATGAATTCTATCATGAAATTTAGTAGTTTCTAAAGTTAAAATTTTTTTTCAATCGATAAGGACATTTGGTATATATACCATTTATTTAATTTCAAAATACGTCTGGTATATGACAAATTTTTTGTGGTATCTAAATTTTACTAGCGACAATGAGGATATAAATAGCAGAAGAATTGATTTGGAGAGACAGAGACCGACCGCTGATTCACCTTTTACCTTTTACCTTTACCTTTACCGTTGACCGTTGCTAATTTTTGTACGTAAAGTGTGTGTCCCAAGTTTGTGTTATTCCGATCCGGTTACCGGCATATATTTTCAATTAAAGACAGTAATTCTTTTTTTTAAAAGTTGTGACAAAAGTGAACTACGATACCGAAACCGACGTAAGAAGGTAAACATATTTTTATCACCGTTTATTTGAAAATTTTCGTACCTCCGTAAAATAGAAAAGTTTGATATTTTCATGGAAATTTCCGTACCGGTTATTTTTTTTTTGTTGTTAGAAAAGTTGTTTTGTTTGAGATTAGGATAAATAAATGTAACGTTGTTTTAGAAAATGTGTTTTTGATTTCAATTGCGAAGTTAATTGGTTTTAATTATTCGCCGGGTTTATATTAAGTTCACATTTTATTTTTTTTCACAAGTCATTAATATACAATTAAGATTTATATGAATTGGTGCATCTTAATTATATTCAGGATCTTTTGTTTCTACACTGTGTGTCAAAATTAGTGGTACCTTTTATAGTTTTTTTTGAGATTGCCGGTTTTATTTTAGATTCAAGGGATAATCAGATTTGGAAGTGGCCTGGCCATAATT
>CAJUYI010000065.1:228782-278410 GCA_910591695.1 Galerucella pusilla
ACATATGGTCCATCGATTGGATGTGTAACAGTAACATATTAAAATAAAAGTTATAGTGTGTGTGCTACACGTGAAGGTCAACGCCATAGCCGGTGAGTTCATTCCATTTTGCACTTTATATCCTTTCATATTTAGTTTACATTTGCTTGGATACGCGGGTGAACATTTCTTGCCGGTATATTAATATTTTTATAATAACGAAAACAAAATGCCAGAATCGGAAACAATTGAATTAAATAATTTAATTAGAAAACGAGGTGCCATAAAGGCAAAAATTACTAATTTTGAAAAGTACTTTTCCTACAACCACTATGCAAAACACGCTTTTCTACACAAATTTTTATACGCAAAGCAGGCCTTTTCTCAATTCTTTTGATAACCGTTGTAAAAGTAATGCGAAAAGTACACGCTATGGCACTTTTCCGCACCGAAATGTCAAACAAAGCTACCTATGACCTGTCAACTTTTTTTGACAATTCAACTTAATTGAAACTCTTATATTGGTGTACAATTTTTTAATTTAAACTAAAAGTAAGTAAACTATCTATTTCATTATTTATTTTAATTTATTAATCATTAAAACATCAAACTATTAAGCATTATTTTAGGAATCATGCACCAAGAAGAAAATAATTTATCTTTTGAGTTGTCCAATTCGGACGTTGAAAATACTCCTCCAGATATTATGGAAAAAGCTCGAGCTGCAACGGAAAATTTGTTACCTGAGGTTTCGAAAGAGAAATATCAAAAACCATATATAGCAAATTTATGAACTGGAGAGAAATAAACAATATGATGAATGAATGTTCAATGTTTAAATAAAATAACCATATAAATTACTGTATTTCTTTCAATAAAATGTGGTTGTAGAAAAAATATTGTGTACAACTTGTACGCAAATCACTTTTCCCACTCGCTAGATTTGCGGCACTCGCCTTACGGCTCGTGCCACAAACTTCTGCGCTCGTGGGAAAAGTGACGCTTTGCGCACTAGTTGTACAAACTACTATTAATTCGTTTCCAATTGATAATGATAATATTTCAAATGATGATTTTCTTGAGTTAGAGGCCAGGCTTGTTAGATATGAGAAAGTTATGCAAGAATTCGACGAGATTCAAATTTCAATCGAATTATCCGTTGAAGAATCTCATGTAAATGCGCAGTATTTTGAACGAGAAAATTTCGAAAATACCTTTTATAAACTACTTGGTAAAGCAAATAGCGTTGTCTCGAAATTTCACAAAAAAGAACAAGCAATAATTGATCAGTCGGTCATTTCAGATGGCCAAAATTCAGTACATTCTGGCGAAGTTTTAAGACCGCGTAGGTCAGTCAAACTACCAACGATTTCAGTCCCAAAGTTCAACGGTGATTACGAAACATGGTTGGAGTTTCGCGACACGTTTATAAGCCTAATTCACGCTGATACTGAATTAAGTAATATTGACAAATTTCATTATTTAAAACAATCTTTATACGGTGAAGCCGCGGAAATTGTCCGCGCTTACAAAATATCAGCGGAAAATTACGAACCTGCATGGGATGCATTATGCAACCAATTTAATAACACGGTTTTACTCATTCATAATCATATAAATTCATTATTTTCATTAGATAGCCTAAAAAAGGAATCATTTTCAGAATTAAAGAAATTAGTAAATACGGTTACACGCGATTTAGCAGCTTTGGACAAAATACAAACCGCTGACGAACAAAGAGAATCTTTGATTGTACATTTAGTTGCGTCAAAATTAGATAATGTTACATACAGGGAGTGGGAAGCACATTGTAGCGGAAAGGATGCCAGAGAGAAAAAAGAGGTTCCTACTTGGAGTAGCTTACGCACATTTTTATGTAACCGAGCGGAGTTTGTCGAGAAATGTGAAAGAAATCGCGAAAAATATAATTCAAATGCTCATTCAAGTACAGGCACAGTGTCGGGTAATAAAAGGTTTGGTAATCACAACAATAAAAATACCTCTATGTCACCACAGATAAAAGGTTTTTTGTCAAACAACATAAATTGTAAAATGTGTAATGGTGACCACTATATTAATAATTGTGAAACGTTCTTAAAAATGTTGCCGGCAGAGCGTCTTGATAAAATAAAAAGTTTTAAATTATGAGTAAACTGTTTCAAGGCAGGACATATAAATAAATATTGTAGAAGCACTTATTCATGTACAAAATGCAAAAGGCGCCATAACCATTTAGTTCATGTTGATGTTGTTGAAAACGTGCCTCCAGACGAGGCAAGGCCCTCAACGTCGAACGATTCGCCAAATCAGAAATGCTTCTCTGCTATTTCACAACCAATGAATTCAATACTTTTGTCCACCGCTTACGTTAAATTAATCGGTATTGATAATGTGGCTCATACTGTTCGAGCCATTTTAGACTGCGGTTCACAGTCAAGTTTTATTACAGCCGATTTGTGCAATAAATTAGGATTTGAAAAACAAAAAATAAACTTATGCGTTTCAGGTTTAGGTCAACAACTAACAAATATTTGCCACAAATGCGACATAGTTATTCATTCTTTGTATAATGAATTTTCTTCTAAATTGAGTTGTTTAATTTTATCTCAAATAACTGACTATGTTCCAAGTATTAAATTTGAGAGTTCATTATTAAAAATTCCAAATAATATAACTCTGGCGGATCCATCGTACAATAAACCAAATAAAATTCAATTATTGATAGGCGCCGATTTATTCTATGAGTTGCTGTGCCCATCGCAAATAAAATTGGGCATTAATATGCCTATATTGCAAAAAACCCATTTAGGCTGGGTCATTTCAGGGCCAGTGCCTAATAACAATCCCGAATCTAGAAAGATTAATTGTAATTTGAGTAGTAACTTAGATATTCAAAATCAATTAGCCCGCTTTTGGGAAATTGAAGAATGCGATAATAAACTTCCAATGTCTCAAGAAGAAATCATGTGCGAATCACATTTTAAAAATACTCATAAACGCAACAAAGATGGAAGATTTATTGTTATGCTGCCATTAAACAAGTCTCCTGATATCCTAGGAAACTCATACGAGCAAGCAGAAAAAAGACTAAAGGCTTTAGAGCGAAAATTCGCTAAACATGAAACATTCAAAAAAAGATATATAGAATTTATGCGCGAGTATCAATCATTAGGTCACATGTATGAGGTATCTGATTCAAATGAATATCTTGTATATTATACTCCACACCATGGGGTAATTCGGGAATCAAGCCTTTCAACGAAACTTCGCGTGGTTTTTGATGCATCTGCTCCGTCAACGTCGGGAATTTCGCTTAATAACCTACAAATGGTCGGAGCAACACTACAAAGCGATATAATGTCTCTATTATTAAGATTTCGAAAACATAAATATATAATTTCATCAGACATAAGTAAAATGTATCGGCAGGTGCTCGTAGATAAGCAGCATCACAATCTTCAAAGAATTTTATGGAGAGAATCTTCACATGATCCAATTAAAAAATTCAATCTTGCGACTGTCACTTACGGGCAGGCGGCGGCACCTTTTTTAGCTATTCGATGTTTATTTCAACTCGCGGACGACTGTGAAAAATATTTTCCTGATATAGCCGAAATAATACGTCTTGATATATACGTCGATGATCTCCTTACGGGTCATGAAACTATTGAGGGCGCGTCATACATTTGTGACACCATTGCTAAGGTACTGAAGGGCGGCGGTTTCGAGCTTAGAAAATGGACCTCCAATGAGCCTAGTATTTTTAAACACATTGAAGAATCACATGAGGATTTGAAGGTCTTAGATTTCGGAGAATCGGATCAGACAAAAACTCTCGGGTTAATTTGGTCATGTGACCCTGATGTATTAAAATATAATGTTAATGCTAACCCTGAAGGTAAGATTACGAAACGTTCTATCTTAGGCCGTATTGCGCAGATCTTCGATCCTCTGGGATTGTTGAGTGCATGCATTATTATAGTTAAAATTCTGTTGCAAAAATTGTGGCTTGAGAAATTGTCTTGGGACGATTATATTCCATCACAAATTGAAACGGTGTGGCTAAAATTTCAGGAACAATTAATCGCGATAAACGATTTAAAAATTCCACGTCGAGTATTATGTGAAAATCCACTTAGTGTCGAGTTGCACGGATTTTGCGACGCGAGCCAAGATGCTTATGGGGGTAGTATCTATTTAAGAAGTATTAACTCGAATGGGGAAGTAACTACCCGGTTATTATGCGCTAAGAGCAAAGTAGCGCCTTTAAAGACTCTTACTATACCGAAACTAGAACTGTGCGGGGCTTTAGTGTTGGCTGTCTTAGCCAACAAAGTTTTAAAATCGTTTAATTTAAATTTTAGAAAATGTGTGTTTTGGACAGACTCGACTATTGTATTGGGATGGTTGAAAACACCACCTAATCAATTGAAAATATTTGTCGGAAATAGAGTAGGACAAATTCAAACCCTTACAGGTAATTTTGAATGGCGCCATGTTCCTTCGAATGAAAATCCTTCTGATTTGTTATCCAGAGGTGTTTATCCATTAGATATTCTAAATTCATCACTATGGTGGCATGGGCCAGATTGGTTAAGTAAAGATGAAATTACATGGCCAATAAACAAGTTACAAAATACTAATCTTCCCGAACGCAAATCAACTGCACCCGTAAAATCATTAGTTTCCACTGACTCTGAAATGTTCTTGAATAAATATTCTAGTTTGTCTAAACTTCTTCATCAGACCGCATATATATTAAGGTTTAAAAATAACTGTATGATAAAGGATTCTCAAAAGAATTTACGTCAAACCGGTCCTTTAACCTTAAAGGAAATTGAAAATGCCACATTTACATTAGTAAAGCTTACTCAAGCTGTTTCATTCGCCAATGAATATAATTTGTTAAGGGGGAAATCATCACTAGTTAAAGGCAAGTTGAAACGTTTAAACCCATTCATTGACGAACGCGGTATTATACGAGTAGGGGGACGTTTAAAAAACTCGAATTTCTCGTTTGAGAAGAAATATCCTGTTGTTTTGTGCTCAAAAAGTAAATTAACGAAACTTATATTTGAGAGTGAACACATTCGATTGTTACACGCTGGTCCTCAACATTTATTATCTACAATCAGAGAAAGATATTGGCCATTACAGGGCCGTAACCTAGCTAGGTCGGTTGTGCATAATTGCTTAAAATGCTTCAGATTTAATGCCTCTACTCTAACCCCTATAATGGGTAACCTACCTATAGAGAGATTAACTCCAGGTAGCGTTTTTGAAGTTGTAGGTGTAGACTATGCAGGTCCGTTATATATTAAAGACAAAAAGCATCGAGGTGGAAAATTGATAAAATGTTATGTTTGTTTATTTGTATGCTTCACTACCAAGGCTATCCACCTCGAACTAGTTACCGATATGACTACTGATTCATTTATTCTCACTTTACGAAGATTCGTTGGCCGCCGCGGCTTACCTAAGCGCATTTATTCGGACAATGGATCATGTTTTGTAGGAGCTACCAACGAACTGAGGGATTTAGGTGCATTTTTGTTGAAAAATAAAGATAAGTTAAGCCAGGCCTTTATCTCAGAAAATATAGAATGGCATTTTATTCCACCTCAATCTCCTCACTTCGGTGGCTTGTGGGAGGCTGGAGTGAAGTCGACCAAACACCATTTAAAAAGAGTCGCGGGAAATGCTAGCTTAACTTTCGAAGAAATGTACACATTGCTTGTCCAAATTGAATGTGTACTGAATTCCCGACCTCTCTACCCACTGTCTTCCAATCCTGAAGATTTAACTCCCTTGACTCCAGCTCACTTTATCGTCGGAAAATCGCTGATGGATCTGCCAGATCCTGATGTTACACATCTTCAAGACAATAGATTGTCACGGTACCAGAGGGTACAACAGTTGAAGCAACATTTTTGGGCAAGATGGAGCAAGGAATATTTGGCCGAACTTCAGCACAGAGCAAAATGGCAGAAAAATCAAGGAAGTCTCCAAGAAGGTTCCATGGTATTAATAAAGGAAGATAACCTCTCACCACTCCACTGGCGACTTGGACGTATAATATCAGTACATACTGGAGGTGACAATATTTCAAGAGTAGCCTCAATAAAAACTGCTTCAGGCGTCATTAAACGAGGATTTGCGAAGATATGTCCTCTGCCACTTCCTTCCATAGAAACTTAAGTGCGTGTGTGAGATTTTGTATTTTTATTGAAGCTTATCACTTCAAGGCGGGGGGTAATCAACAAAAATTTTCACTTAAATATTTCAAACCACTGAAAAAGAAATATTTGAAAAAATCAATTTGCATTTGGTAACTTCAAAAGGCTGTAACTTGTATGCACATTTGTACTGTGGCAGCTTAGGTTCATCAAGTAATTTTTGTCCCCAAGTATTTGGTTTAAATTATGTCCTATCTGTTTGTTACAGCTTGTATATCATGGAAGTTAATTTACTGTGTTTGATGTTTTTTTTATCCAAACAACAGTAACTAATTAATATTTTGGCAATCAGTAGTGTTGAATGTATCTATTTAAATTTATTGGTATAGATATTTTACAGATGCTAACTAAGCTTATAATCCGTTTTCTTGGAAAAACCTTCTATTTGTGAAACAAATCTGTCCAAATTGTAATCTCTTGTAGCTGGTAAATGTTTACATATTTTTCGTGAAAAAAAAACTCTTGAAGTTAGGAAAATATAATCAGGTAGGTAATTTTTCATTTTATTGTACCTGGAACAGGAAATTATTGAGACACTGTGCTTAGCAAAAGGTTTACTAGTTTTATGATTACCCTATAATTCAATAAAGTCTAGTCATTTCAAAAATATTGAGAAAATTATATTCAATTCTATTCAATAAAGTTTTTACAGCCGTCATGTCAACAACATGTTGTCAACTACCTGCTAACTCAAAATGTATCCTCCCCTAGGCGCTTTTGTTATACTTATATTTAAAACAGCTGCTATGCCTCTAAGAGCTCCAAAAGCGTCGACACTTGGGAGATTTTTGGGCTCTCGTTCTCTAAATGAAAATAAAAGTCGAAAGGGAGAAAAAAGAAATTGTAATTTTTGTATAAACAGTTTAAGTCTACCCTAAATGTTCAGTTACATTGAAGCATTCACATGGAGAGTATTTACAGAGATTCTGGTTAATTTTGACGTTAAATTGATTGAAGTTTTTGGTTAAATATGGTATGATTTGGGATTTAACAAGAAATGCAAACATAAAAATAGCATAATAGTTTATGTAAAAAATCAGTAGAGAGTAAGATTTATATAGGTAAATCTAGAAATTCTACCTTGGGGAAAAAATTAATAACGGTGTATTTAATAAATTTATTGTTCCAACTCTCACTACGTAGAATCATTCCAAAGTTTTTAATTTAACATATCATACTATACGGGTAGTTAGGCCGTAGTTGTCGTGAAATGGAAAAGATTTCCACCAGAGATTTTATTTTTTCAAACTATGTAGAATAGGCATAGCTTGTCGCTTAGAAAATAA
Source organism: Galerucella pusilla (assembly GCA_910591695.1). Taxonomy (NCBI): domain Eukaryota; kingdom Metazoa; phylum Arthropoda; class Insecta; order Coleoptera; family Chrysomelidae; genus Galerucella; species Galerucella pusilla. Next base: position 236,284 of record CAJUYI010000065.1, read on the forward strand.
TTTTGTAAAAATGTTTTAAATTTTTCAAAAATTAAGGGATGGAAAACAATTTTTTCAATATCGCATTGCGTCATCTTATAGGGTATTAAATTACCTACAATTTTGATGCACACAATTTTTTTTGTACAATCAAATCTAAAAAAGTTATGGACGAATAACTGTTGCATTTTACGTGCTCCAAGCTATGCTTGCAAGCTGCTCGAGCGGAATTTTCTCACAAATCTAGGAAAGTAGCCTATACTACATATACTTTCGTTTAAGAGAGTAAAATCTCTGGTGGAAATCTTTTCCACTGTATATCCTTACTTCTCCGGACTATTACATCATTACAACTTATAGATGTAAAAGGTAATAGTTAAATACTATTATAACGAAAAAAATTTAAAAATTACTCTCAAAGAGCTGACCGATCATGAAGAAGCAGCGACTACTCTCTGGCTATAGGCCACGATTAATGATATTTAATTACATTATTTTTATACAACCACTATTCAAAGAATACTTTTTCATGCAAAGCTTTTTCCCATAGTAGGCAATTGTCCAAAATGACATTTGTGCAGAAAAGAGACATTGGTATAGGCAAAGTAGGTACTTTGCTAGAAGAATTTTCAGAAAATATATTGGTGGCATATTTTATTTTAAAAAATGTGTGGTTGTAGAAAAAGTATTGTGCTTGTGACACGATCCATTTGGCGGTAAGTGAGACTCCCCCACAATTAGATTGAAAAAATATTTGTATGGAAAAACATATTTTCCTCTTTTTTCAATTTTTCATTCACCCTTTTCCTTCATGAAAGAATAATATAGTAGTCGAGGTAGTAGTAGTAGTAGTAGTAGTAGTCGAGGTAGTAGTAGTAGTAGTAGTAGTAGTAGTCGAGGTAGTAGTAGTAGTAGTAGTCGAGGTAGTAGTAGTCGAGGTAGTAGTCGAGGTAGTAGTCGAGGTAGTAGTCGAGGTAGTAGTAGTAGTAGTATAATTACTAAATATCTTCTGTAAGTTATTTGTGGCATTACTTATTCTTTTTCCTCTTATTTTTTTTAATCAAACCACAATAATTTAACGAAACGAAACGCTACCGAAACGTCGAAATAAAAAATAAAAAACATTATTGTGGTTTGATTCCCAAAAAAATGGGAGAAAAAAGTATAATTACTAAAATTATAATAAATTATTTGATGTAATTATATCTTTAAATTCACCCCTGTGAAGGGATTATTAACTAAAATTCCATAAAACATGTCAAAAGGGAATATAAAGGACGCCTATGGGGACCATACGGGTCGTTCGCCCTTCTCGACGTTACAGCCCTCGCTGCTTCGGCTTAATTACGGGGTGTCTAACGTGCTGAGCTCCGTACAATTAGGCACCCCACACATCTGAGACCTTGGGGGTGTTTTTGTGTTATACGATACACCGAATGTTGAAACCTTAATAGTGTGTATGTCGTTTGACAATGAATCAGAGCTTGTTGTTATATTTTTATTGTTCAGTTTTAATGGCATTTCTAACTGATGTCGATGTGTTAAAGTGTGAAAGGGGAATTATAACAAAAATAATTACTTAAAAAATGACAAAATTGAGGCAATATTAAAACTTTGTAACAATACTTGGTAGATTTAATTGCGATGGTCTAATTTTCTTCTTTTAACAATTAACAATTTTGTTCAAATTTATTCGCTTACTTGAATGATAAAAATGAATGAGCCAATCCGTTTGGGAACTTTTCCAAAATATTAATTTAAAAAATTACGTAGTGAAATATTTACAGTTATTGCTATAGCATTTGGTTATGTATGTAAATGTTGCAGTGTGTTGGAGTGTGCCCCTCCACTTTCTACTTTGTTCCTGAGGAAAGTCTCAGAGACTAGAAGCTCTTTTAGTCCCATTTCCCAGAGGAATTTCAGGATATCTGCAGGCATTAACTTGGGTAAATATCCCTCTTCTATTCAATAATCTCCTAGGTGTTGTGTCTGAATTGGTGTGTGGATGGAGGTTTTTTTCCATGCACAGAATCCACGACATTTCAGTAATAGGTGAAAAAATGTGTAGTTATCGATAATTATTATATTTTGTTAAAATATGTTTAATTTGACCCAAGCTTTTGATGTCTTCTTCGTCGGTAATCATTTCTTTAATTGTAAGTTTCCGATAATTAGATCCTTATGCTAGTATTTTTGTGTTGTCAAACCTATATACTTTTTTGACAGTTTGAACATGGTATAGAATATTATATAACATTAGATTTTGTATTGTTTAGAGTTGAACATTTAAATTCAGTAAATAATGGTGTATTGAGGTTCATGATACACATTAATGTTATGTTTAGAGAATATAAATTTTATTTTTTCTGAGAGTTCGTTTGTATATATGGCATTGCTATGTATCTGTTTTCTCATTTAATTCAATTTGTATCTGGTTATTTTGATTGTTATTGTAGGTACACTGTTTGAACATTTGTTCTTTACTGTTTATTGTGTACACAGTTGTTATTTTTTAAAGTATCTCCTACATGTCTAAGGATTTCAGGACGATATTCTGTAGAAGTCAGTTTAAATTATTCCATCTTTCGTCTCAATTTTTGTCAATCTAAAGATTCGCTTTGCCAGTTTGTTCTCCTCATTTTCTCAGATCATATTTAACATCCACAGCCATTTTGTTCTATAGGTCAGCAGCTTCCACTTTTCGTATCTGCTTCACCTATAAGAACTTTCTCAACTCATCTGTCTTGGTGGTCTGCTGACATAACCCAACCACCTGGTCCTCTGTGCTCAATAATATTGGATCAAATTGTTCTAATTTACAATTCCAAGCTGAAAGAAGCCACCATCACTCCTTGGTTTGAACACTATGTAAAATCCACGAAAAAGAATTGATAAGTTTAGGTAAAATTAGTCGAATTACAATTAACTAACACTTATGTTAAAAAATGAGAAATCAGGTTGACTTAATACAAGGTATTGTTATGGCGAGACGCCAACAACCCTAAAATGCACTTTAGCTACCATGACTGTAGAATTTTTGATGTGAAAAAGAGCAGTTTTGAACTTGCAATCCAAAAACGTAGTAATAGTGGATTAATAGTCACGTTTTGATTTCTAGTTTCTCTATTCTGTAGTTCTAAATTAGGTAAAGAATTTCACGGAGTAAATTCATGTTATCGCTATTTCTATTGTAATTGGAAAACAAAAGAATGGGCAGCTACGACCTCTATAATAAAGAAAATAGTCATTATACAGTTACACAGGACGGTACAACGAAAGTTTGATACCGACGTTTCGGAAAACACAGATGGTAACTCTAGTCCATTTACCTTCCAAATTTGATAGCATTAAAATTCCATCAAGTTTAATGAAACACAATTGTGTTTTATTTCAACCTAATAGAACAAAAATAACCCTGGAGCACGTTTATTTTAATTTGGAGGAGGATAACTTTTTCACTTACTTTGAATAACAGCTATTCAACCCTCGAGCAGTGAGGGTGAACAACCTCTAAAATTTGAATGAAGATGCAGGGTGGTCGATTCGTATAAAATTGCAAAGCACTTGGAATTATACAGTATATGACCAAAAAAAGAAACTACAATTTTCAATAATTATATTTTTCTACAATAACATTGAAAAGTTGGCTTTTTCGCTTGCCATTGACAACGAAAAGTTGACGTTTCTTGAGGAGAGTTACTTTACGCTCGCCGAGCGTAAAAAATGGCAAAACGCTCGTTGCCCATAACAACCGATACTACAAACACAATTGTATTGACAGTGACAGATATAAAAGTTTGAAACATATTTGAATTGACATATTTACACTGACAGATTTTAAACGCTTTTATGAATTCTACTTTATATTTGTTTTTAATAGTTACAATTAAGTGATTGCAGAAAAAATGTATGTATTACGAGCAAAAACGTGACATTATTGGTTTCGAGTAATTATCATTACTCTCAAGCAATAATGTATCACATAAATAACTATTACAATGTCACAAAGCAAAAACAGAAATGTCGATAGGACTAATAAATAATAAAAAATCAACAATAGGATAAGAATGTGGATATTGAGGTCAAGGTCACGAGATATTTGGTTATTTGGATATTAGGATATTTTGTTTCTCTATTTTTAATATTGCTTTCCAAAATATATTTCCCCTGAAAAAGTAGCGATTGCCAAAAAAATTTAAATAGCAAAAATGTGTTATAAACCATTAGTGTACAGGAAAATATCCGTCATCAACAAAACCAGATATTATACATGGTTTGTGATGTCAGACAGTATGAATTCAGTAGAGCGAAAATTCAGTCCAACAGATCCCGATATAGTAGAGTTTGCGAGGTCTGAAAAGTTGCCTAGAATCGATTTTCGTTTGCAATGTGTTGCTAAAAGCTACGACCTATTTTAAACGATTCCCCATCAAAAAAGAAGACGATTTTTCTTGGTCGTGAAAAAATCCCCCTGTACAGGGGGTTGTAGGGGGTAAATTTCCTAAAAATACAATTTTTTTTTTCTTTCACATTTGAAATTTACAACATGTCTGCTTTGTTCTCGCGTAATATTAGGTACGTGCCTTATTAGTAAATATATTTTTTTAATTATTCAATATTGTCTGCATCACGCGTTCTTATGGAGCGCCTTAATGTATTAACGCTTGCCCTGAAACGTATTAATTGACAAATCGTTTAACTCATCATAACTCGAAAAGCGATCATTTATAGAAAAAAACACCTGAAGTAAAAGTTATAGGTTTGTTATCGAGGATTCAGCAGGTTTTTTCAAATTTATGATAGGATGCACCCTTTGATCTGTGGAATTTTTTTTGTGGTACGTTGTCGAGTCTCGGTGGCCCGACCACGGACAAGCGATGAAGGCTCATAATTACCGTACCGCTCGGGTCATATTCGACCTTATGGGATTCAGCGCGCTTCCAGTCGACTTTCGTTTATTGGACATAAAATACCTATGATACAATAATTCTAACGACCATTAAACAGGGTGTACTATTGTTTTCTATGTGTTGGATTTACTGTGTATGGACTCTCTTTTCTCTTAGTTACTGAACCCATTTAGATATTTCAAGCAATTGATTGCTAAAAACAGTTGAAGTGTGTTGAAAAACAACGTTTTGATTTGTACAAGACATTATTTCATATTTCATTAAATTTAAAAATTAATTTTGTTACCAGTGAAGGTTTCCGGAATGTATTGGAATACAGAGCAAATTACGACCTAATTGAAGATTTATTGGTATCTAAGAAAGAGGAGGCAGATACAAGAATTATTTTACATATAATTTCAGCAAAAAGAGAGGGATACACTAGGTGTATTGTGGACTGCAAGGATACAGACGTTTTGGTCTTACTTGTTCATTCCAGACACATATTAACCTCAGAAATCTGGATGAGAGTTGGAGTAAAACAAAACCAACGGTTCATTCCAATTCATTACTTGTCGATGACAAAATGTTGACCAGCTTTTCATGCCCTGACAGGATGCGACACAACCAGTCAGTTCGCAGGCTTAGGGAAAAAGTCATGCTGGAAAACGTTTGTATCCCATTATAGCTTACTGGCTGGGCTTGGTGTTGAGCACGAACTATCAGAAGAAACTTTTAAGCAAATTGAAAAATTCGTGATACATTTATATTTATCGAATGAAAACGTAAGCTCTATTAATTCTCCTGGAGGAATTTTGGTCGCCTCTAGATCTATCAACAAATTACCCCCCACGTTAGATAGTCTTAGACAACATTGTCTCCGAGCACATTACCAGACTAAGATATGGTAAAATAGTCCGGTCCCCCAACAAGAAAAAATGTTGACTGAGTATGAACGATCAGGATGGAAACTTGAAGAAGGAAAATTAGCAGCTGTGCTGTCAACACAGTCGAATTTTCCTGAAGTTACTTCTGTCCTGAGCACTTGTAACTGTAAAAAGGTAAGTGAAACATACTTATCTGGAACGTTCTTATATCTAATGAAAATGATTTGGATGTACTGGATCTCTTTGCTCCTGTAAAAGTAAGGAAATCTGCTGTATTAGTTCTTGTAAATGTATGGCTCAGCCAACGTGCGCGAACAAAATTCAATCACCCGAAAGACCAAGTTCCCCTGTTTCTCCAGTTAAGAATAGATAGTGATTTTTTTTTTGTATTTTCTGGTTGTTAAAAAGCTTTAGGTCTTTATTAAGATATTTTTGTGTCTAATTTCTGTGTTTGTGTTTCTAAATATATACTTAGAAACTTTTTTGGTGACTTGTTCTTTCCATAAAATTTAATTGTCATAAGGACGAACTCCTATAGTTTGGATCTATTGATATATATTATTTGCAGTATTCGATTTTCATTTATGAAAATTATTTATATTACTTTCTTAATCATACTAGGTAACATAAACGGGCTGAATAATTATGTATTAAATACTTTAGATAATATTTCTATAATATAGTATACAACCATCGAATAATATACATACTACGAAACCTACAACTACTGACACTGCAAGCAAATAGTCTCAAAAGGCAACGATTTAACAGTCACCGGACGAAAATCGACTATGTGCGTGCTGAATCACATAAGGTCGAATATAACCCTACCGGTACGGTAATTATGAGCCTTCATCGCTTGTCCATGGTCGGGCCGCCGAGACTCGACAACGTTCCACAAAAAAAATTCCACAGATCAAAGGGTGCATCCTATCATAAATTTGAAAAAACCTGCTGAATCCTCGATAACAAACCTATAACTTTTACTTCAGGTGTTTTTTTCTATAAATGATCGCTTTTCGAGTTATGATGAGTTAAACGATTTGTCAATTAATACGTTTCAGGGCAAGCGTTAATACATTAAGGCGCTCCATAAGAACGCGTGATGCAGACAATATTGAATAATTAAAAAAATATATTTACTAATAAGGCACGTACCTAATATTACGCGAGAACAAAGCAGACATGTTGTAAATTTCAAATGTGAAAGAAAAAAAAAATTGTATTTTTAGGAAATTTACCCCCTACAACCCCCTGTACAGGGGGATTTTTTCACGACCAAGAAAAATCGTCTTCTTTTTTGATGGGGAATCGTTTAAAATAGGTCGTAGCTTTTAGCAACACATTGCAAACGGAATGACACAAACGAGACAGATTGTAACTCTACTAATACAATAATTTAAGAAAAACTGAAGCATCACTGTCCACATTTCGCCCTGTTAGTCTGTTCAACCGGTGGGAAGATTAGATGACAGGACAGGCCTCTCTACATTTTTAATTACCACTTAACTATGTTCACGAAGAATACGCCCAGGCAAATACGTGGGAAGAAATTCATAAAAGAACCATCAGAAAAAGGAGCGAAAGAAAGGCTCTCAATGAGCAGGAAGAAACTACGCACCATAACGGGGCTACTTACGGGACACTTTCCTACAAAGGAGCACCTGAACAAATTAGGGCTGTATAACGGAGACTTTACATGCAGAAGATGCAAAAAGGATACCGAAACAGCTCTGCATATACGCAACCGTGAGACGCTGGACCATAGGAGGCAGAAACTGTATGGTAGACCCCAAATGACTCCAGAAGACTTCTACAACCAACCAGCAAAGAACCTGTATGAGCTAATACAGGGAACGGATTGGCTGAATATGCTGTAGTCAGGACACTAGGAATATCCACAATAAGCCCAGGAGACTGGGCAGCACCACAGGCGAAGGGACGGCTCCTTAAAAAAAACACTATGCTTACCAATAGGGTCGGATTTTGAGGTCTGAAGGCACTGGGGCAACCAAGGAGCGGAGGCACCTAGTTATTTTCCGAGTGAAGTTCACGATCAAAATCGTTTATTGTGAGTAAATATAGGTATCATAGGATCAGTTTCTTAGTTAAATAAATGAATTATTCAACAACAAATTTTAATCACTTTTGTGCAAATGTAAAAATTTTGTACAACTTGATATTCCTTTTAGAAAATATATTTGTCTCAACAATAACTAAAAGCAATAATTGAAACAGCGAATGTAAATAACAAAACGAGAACTAAAAAATACCTATGATTTCGCTTTAAGTAACGAATGCTCAAAGTTATGCTGTGCTTATAACAGCCGTTAAAAAATAACTAATTTTGAAACGAAAACAAAGACAAAATCTTTATGTAACAATAAAAACACTTTCACTTAATATTCTAATTCAAATTCAATGTTCAGAGATCGCAGTTCAACTCCGAAGCACGACTGGAGTTTACTCACTGTGGGTTTTAAGATTTTTTATCTCTATTTTGGGGGCCCCAGGGCAGTAACCCTGCCTGCTCTCTTCCAAATCCCGCCCTGTTTGCCAAGTTAATATTGAATTTTGAAAAGAAAACTTTAGATTTTTATTTAGACGTAACTAATTGATATAAATTGATTTAATCGAAAATTGGATAATTCCCTATTCCCTTTACCAGGAAGGATTAAGGATAAAAATGTTCATGACCTTTGGAAGTAGACAATATTAGTAGTGCATCCCCGTAAACACAAAATAAAGAGAAACTATCTGGGAAACGATGAAAGAACGATGGGCGAGTAAAATAACTACGAGGCCAATAATAAACAACAAATTGCATTTCTGTAGACACCTAATATATGTGGCGTTATCACGAATGTTCAAAAGCGAAACACCGCCTCGGAATAACTCTAAAATTATCTATCCGGTGAGGTTTACTTCATTTATAGTAAAGGGGCTATGCAGTATTTATTCGTATTAATCCGCAAACCAATGGTACATTTTGTAAAAAAAAATTATTGATTTTTCTCAAGTATTTTAAAACTTTATTGTTAATAATATTGATATTTAAGGAAAAATTTGAAAAAAAAGGTTTTTTAATTTAAGGCCGAAGTAGGTACGTACTTGCTGCTTCTGTCGGGAGGCAGAAAGTCCGACATTTTTAAGCTTTGGTAGGACAGTGCAGGAATTTCAAACTTTCTGCCATTGTAGTGTAATATACTATTTTCTATTACCTAATTATAAATCGATAAATTTTGACGTGAGCATGAACGCGTCATGATTGCTCACCTGTTTTAATAATGTTATAGTATATTAGGTAACGAATGCGGAAAGTATCAGAAAAATCACTTTCGCACAAGTAATGTTGAATGTACACTATTTTTCCTACGACCATGCGATAATTGTAACAAATATTGTTTAATATAATAGTTTTTTTAAAATAATGTTGACATCGGTGAGTGCGGAAATGAAATGAGTGAAATTCACTTTGCAAAGAGTTATGTACACTATTTTTCCTAGGGCCATTAATATTTAAAAAGTACCTTAGGTTTTTCGCTACTATAAGTATCAACTTCCATTAGGTATAATAAAAAACCGAGACTAAAACTTTTTATTTCCAGTTTATATCACAATTATAATTCGTTTACACTTTTATGTTATAAATATTTCACTTACACTTCACAAAAACTATTTCTATGCTTTGTGTTATAATTTGAGAATTTTGACATAAGCCTACCTACTTCATTAATTTTCACTTTTATAATTAGTATAATATATAGTATATATTTTTTACGATCACGCGATAAATTTACGAAATATCATGGTTTTATTTATTTGGAAACATCAATAACTGTACCTACCTACAACATATTAATATTTTTAAAATTATCAGTTTGTAGTGCAAAATATTTTCAAAATAACACAGAAGACATTTTAATTCTTTATAATTTGATTTTTTAAGTTCCTACAGCTATACTATAGATATACCCAAAATAAGAACATTTGACAGCTATACGCGTCATGACAATTTGGAGAGTGCTGGAGTAGACCGCGATTCGATTTCCGGCCGTACCTGGTTGTTTTTTATCACAAAATTTGGCGAATCTTAATAATTTTTGAACAGATTTTGTGTTTTGTTATATTTGTAGTTATTACGTAGATAAATTTGAATAAGAAAACCACGTTAATCGAATTCATGCGAACCGTGCGATATGATATCACACTAGGGTGATATCATAGCGATATCATAGCGTCACCATGACGATATGAGAAACTTTCCGCCAGAGTATGTTAATTTCCTATATGGTCGTAGGAAAAAGCTATTTCACAACAGTGCCTACCATTATATTATATTTCTCTATGGTACCTACATCATTTACAGCTATTACACGTGACATGACAATACTGTTATTTCTACTAAAAACCGATTTGTTCGTTAATTCGAATTAGCTATGTGTGATAAAGGATTTATAAAAGCAAAGTCTGATAATATTCCGGATGTCGATGTACACTCACCGGCAAAAAAACTCGGCCACCTAAAATTTTGCTCAAGTTCGTTGTCTTTCGTAATTTTTCATCGATTTCAATCATCTCTAGATACATTCTTTGGTATTAAAACTTACTTCAGAAAAGTTTCTTTTTGTAGTATTAGTACATAATGGTGCAAAACAGGAACAATTACTTTTTAGGCTCGACATTTTCAATGTATATTTGAGTAGGTATTTAACAATGGCAACAGAATTACATCAAACCACTTTACTTATTATATCAGTTTCAACTGCAATGAGTGAAAACCATTTACATATTATAATCTTTGTTTATATGTCAATTGAGAAAACTAACATAATGACGTCATACGCGCTCCGATATGTTCGGAAGCTGTCGGCGTGTCTTCGGAACTGGATTTAAAAATTTAATCTTCATTTTAATATAACTTTTGAACTATTTCGCGGCGCGTTTGGTTCTTTTGGAGTGTTCTAATAATAATCATAATATTACCCAATAATAACAATATTCTAGACAAATACAACGAGAAAATTGCGAAATTCACCGATCTCGCAGTTGAGGTAGGAGCTACCATTCAGAGAAAATAGAGGTGGTGCCGATTATTGTTTCATCTACGGGACTAACTCCCAAAACAAGACAGCCTTACCAAACTAGGTCTTCACAAAAATACATACATCGATATGCAGAAGGCTGTCATTTTAAATATAAATACATGTCACACTGTCCGTAAATTTCTAATTATGTGACTCCTGAGCCTAATCCCATTTGCTTTTACACACGCTCGGGATAGGTGAACATTACCAGCAAGGGCTGAGAAAGTGTATACTTGAGATGACATAATCATAATAATTCACACAAAGAGCTCTTCAATGTCAACACGCCCTTTCACACACCACACTCACAGAAATTATTTTCATTGATCCCATCTCTCCCATAGTTCACTCCATAGATAAATCATAGTTCACTCTTCGAGAGCGATGTATTCCGGAATAGTTATTTTCCTAACAAGTGAGGAAAGTGATACTTTCCTGCATGCGACTGCAGTTGACCCGAACGACGCGAAGTGGAGTTCGGGAAAGTGCGGGAAAGTGACACTTTCAAAACTAAAATGCGTGCAGGAAAGTGGGTTTAAACGCACGGTCGTAGAAAAAGATCATTTCATCACTGCTCATCTCGACCTCGACCTAAGTAGCTAGTAGCAAGTTCATCTAAAATCAGTTGCAGGAACCAAATGAAGACCAACCCTCACCTTCTTTTCACTTAAATCAGCAAACAAAAACAAAAGAACAGGTGCTAAGACTTCTGCAATGTCGAACAAACTTTAGGTACAATATATCGTTAAGTTATATCAAAATGTATCCTTAAGAGTTGATAAATACAACATGGTTTGTTAAAAATTTCCTATTTAGGTACAAATGATAACCCAAAAAACTGTAATTTTTTTTCGTTGTTTGAAAAAAAACTGCTATCTTATGTCATTTCTGATTATCCATTCGATATTATTTGATAGTATCCGTTATTTTTGAATTATTATCAAGTATTCGTATATATTGCTGTTAAAAATATTAATTGAAATATAAAAAAATTGTTGACCACCTTGTATGTCAATAATTGAACTTATCTGATATAAAGATCACAACATAACAGCCTTGATTTAGAGACCTACTTGTAGTTGAAAAGATTGGTTTTATATTTATTTAAAATAAATATTTATCTTAAATACTTGTGACACTTAAATAATATATTACTCATTATCTGGATAATGGTTAAACAAATAAACGAACTTAACATTTGTAATAAAATATAAATAAATATTTTTAAGGCAACCTAATGAAATAAACACGCAATTATTAACACACTGTCAATAAATCGACTTTATGAAAAGTGTAAATCTCATTATCTTTACAACTTTAAATGTTTAAGTTAAATATTAGTTTATATCAACAACATTTTTCCTTGAATGATCTCAAATTATATGTACTCATGGATTTAGCAAGCAATGTGCTATTTACCAAAATTATAAATATAAATAAGGGATATTAACAAATACCACTTTTTATAGGAATTCTTATACGATTTAATAGATTCCTCGTGAAAATTTAATTGTACAATAATTTACAAATAAATTAACATCATTTAATAGTACGCCTACAAATATATTGCTTTGTCCCTAATATAGTCTATTTTTATTGTATGCGTTTTTATTACAAATCGCAATAAAAATACCACTTGTGTATTCTGTGAAAATCTACATGACCGTCGTTATTTTTTACGGCTGACTCGCATTTAAATAGCCTCTGAAAATTACCGATAAATTTTTGTGTTCCATAAACCCGTCCAACCTCTCAAGTCGTAAAAACCTTCATTTGGCGATCTTATTTTTAATTTTATTAATAAATAGCCCGTATTTTGACCCATTAATAAGATCTTTTAAAATGGGTTTCTCAAGAAAATCAATTAATTTCTTGTGCGATATATAAGATGCAACTTTAACACTTCGCCCGCTAACTAGTATAGGTACCTACCTACCTACCTGTTTTGTAACTGTTATAACTGTAAGTGTATCTATTCATTATTAATGTCCAACAAAAGAACGTTTTAAAACTAACATATTGATTGGGGATGGGTAATTTGGTCCCCGCTACCTGTGTTAATCCTTTGGTAGCCAGGCACTTCGATAATCCGGCTGGTAATTTCGCCCCCAAACTAAAATATAATTATTTCTGCTTCTTGGAAATTTTTAGGAATAACAGGTGTTTAGACGGATATAAAACCCTTATATTATTATAATTTGCAATCATTTGAATTATTACTTAGTTTGAGTACGTGTGAATTGTTGTGAGAAAGCAAATTATGGAGGTGAAAATTATTAAAAGTAATCGTGGCAAGGATTTACTCGAGGATTTACTTGTAGTTAACGGTTACAAGTTTAATTTCCACAAAAAACTGAAAACTTCAGAAGAAACTTGTTGGAAATGTACCAACAGAAAATGTAAGGCCTGTATCTATACATTAGGTGTACCAAGTGCAATATTCGTGACTAAAACTTCATCCGAACACTGTCATCTTGCGTACATTTCAACGTTAAATAGGCAAACAGTTTCTGCAGTTTGCAAGAGAAAAGCTGTTGACGATATTTCTGAAAAACCGTCGAAAATTATACGTATGGCATTGAAAGAAAATTTACCAGCGACACTAACAACTAGGGACGTCGAGTACGTTAGGAAGAATATGTGTAATAGTCGACGTAAGTTTATACCAGCGCTTCCGAAAAATATTAACGATGTACATGAAATTTTGAATTCGATTGACGTAAAAACTTCGCGTGATGAACAATTCCTTTTTATTAATTGTGTGTTAAATAATATCATTGTGTTTACGTGTCTTTCAAATCTTGAAGCTCTGGGGAAAACGCAACGAATCTACGTCGACGGCACATTTGATTATTGTGCCAAATATTTGACACAAATGTTTACAATTCACGGTTTGTTACACGGACATTACATACCTTTAATGGTATGCCTTCTACCCAATAAAAAATCGGAAACATACGAAAGACTGTTTCTTTTGGTTCAAGATAAGTGCTCCAAAATTAATATTAACTTCGATTTTAAGGAAATAGTGTGTGATTTTGAAATGGCCATACATAAAGCCGTTCGAAAAGTTTGGCCTTCCACCCAAATCATCGGATGTAGATTTCATCTCGCCCAGGCATGGTTCCGGAAAATTAAAACTATCGGTCTAGTTGTGGAATATAACGATGCGAGCAGTGATATTGGTCGGTGATTGCACTTGACTTTTGGTCTTACTTATTTAGATCCTAATGAAGTGGGTGATTGCGTTGCGTTCGAACTATTCGAAAATAGACCAAATGACATGAGATTGGAGAAGTATGCTGATTATCTAATCGAGAATTATGTTGATGAAGAATCTCTTTTTCCACCGACAATTTGGGCCAAAAATTCGTCTGATCTCACGCGAACAACAAACGCTTGCGAAGCTTTTCACAGAACTTTTAACGATTCATTTTACAAAGAACATCTAAATATAATAACATTTCTTGAGAAATTAAATGAATTCCAAATCGAAACTTATATCAAGTTGCAAAGTTGTCATTTGAAACATTATTAGATAGAACTCATTTTTTAACATGTATTTCATTTAAATGTGTAAAATTTTGAAATTCTCATTTGTGTAAAAATTATTTATATGTTCATGCCATAGAGTTGAAATTAAAACCTTTAAACTATTTTCATGTTTTGATTTTATTTCTTCTTTGAACCGAAAGCATATATACCTGATTGCGGGGACGAAATTACTTGTAGGGAATTTATACCTGTCAGCCATGGGGACCAAATTACCTTTTGAAATTTCGTTACGTCATCTTTGGGGACCAAATTACCAACTCCGTATTGATTGGTTGTTTGAGAAGAGAATTAAAACAAATGAACCTACAGTACTAAGATAAAAATAAGTACATACATTGAACGTCAAAGGAAGAACTATTTGGTTTGCTATTTTTATATACTAATTTCTAATGCATAACTTAGTACGGTTATTTTAAATATAAATAAATATTTCCTAATCAAACCTGAGCTAATACAAGGCTTTGGTCTTTTATTGGTCTTTTAAATTTATAACTATAAGCTGTACAGAACAATGGAAAAAGGTTTCGACAGGACAAAAGTTCTTTGCATTGAAGATTACAAAGCCATATCATAAGATTATTTCCAAGTTGTGTATTCTTAATATTTTACTAAAAGTCGTTAAGTTGTAACTTACAGGGTGCAGTGTTCACTGTTCAGTCTAATGTGAATTCCAGTGTTATTATGGAAAATTCGGTCCTAACAGTTAATGAAAAAACCTGATTATTTAATTCTCTCAAATGATTTACAGACAAACATTTATGTAAGTGTTGATGACACAATGGAATTAGTTAGGTGTTGGAAAATCTATGGTTTACTTTACAGAGTTATTAAAGAAATGTGGCGAGTTTCAAACAGCACGTAAAGCTCCAGGAAAACCAAAAATTCAAATAGAAAATAATTTCAATGAAACAAAGTGCAATAAATTCCAACGACTTTGTTCATTTTTACAAATAACAAGCAAGTAGGTACTTTAGACAAGTAAAGAAAGCTACGAATTTCAGTAACCGTGCTGCAGATCTCGGTATGTGATTAGAGAGACCAAAAAGGGCGTAGGTAAATTGCGCACAGTGGTCAAGAAGTTTCCCAAATTTGGGAAGGGTTCGTCAGGTAGTTGCAGCCAGGTGATTAAGTATCAGTATAGGTAAATTGCGCACAGCGGTCAAATTGTATCCTTAGTCCATGAAAATATCAGAAAATAAGAAATATAAAACTAAAAAAAAAACAACAAGAAAACCCAGGTCCAAGCCCATTGATCGGAGTGTAAATTCAAAAACTAAACTGATCTATGTACCTACGCCTCAAATTGTTATCGTAAAGTCATTAGGGGATAATCATTTGAATCTCTGGTAACTTTTAAAATTCGTGTAATCGGTAGAAAGTTGTATGCCATTTACCTAGACCCTCTTTGGGGTCACTTGTGCGCAATTTACCTATGAAAAAGAAACATTTTGGGTATACCTGGCTACAAACTGGCCGCTGTGCGCAATTTACCAACCCCGCAAAAAGGGTACCAAAGTTATCTTGTCGTCATCGTTTTTCGAAACTGAATTGATTGGTATTTATTTGACAGACAAAAGTGGGGTACAATACGTTTCACGCCTAATGGTATTGGCTTATCAACTGTAATAAACTACCTGGTTTAATACCATTGTATAGAAAATCATCAAGTAAAAAATACAAATGTGCTACAGGGTTCAACTTTAGAAATTTGAATGATATCAATTATTCTACTCTCTATTCAGTATTCAGATGAGGATAGCGATGGAGACACTTATTGCTATCGTTATATAAATTAATTATAATTGGCACACTTGATTGATTCTGCAGAAAGGTACGAGTTTTCTACATTTATAAGATGACTACCTGAACTTTTCCAACTGTCCGTAGAAATTTCATTCAGACAGTT
Source organism: Galerucella pusilla (assembly GCA_910591695.1). Taxonomy (NCBI): domain Eukaryota; kingdom Metazoa; phylum Arthropoda; class Insecta; order Coleoptera; family Chrysomelidae; genus Galerucella; species Galerucella pusilla. Next base: position 252,587 of record CAJUYI010000065.1, read on the forward strand.
CCTAATAATACTACCACTTATGGCCCTATTCTCCGTTTCAAGCTTAAGCTGCAATTAGTTTAGCCAGCACGCCCCCATGCGCACAAACTCATTTTCAATGTTACCTCACACTACAGCTCTTGTAAGACATATTAATGCTCTGTACAGAGGCGTATCATTAGTTGACCTCTAATTCTGTTGGCATTTTGGCATTGTCTGAATAATTTTTGTGGTATAGGTACGACACTGACCGGCAAGGGGCTTATCGTAATCCAATATGTTGGGATGGTCTATACCTGCGCGATCATCCGCCATCACGTTTGGCGCTTGCAGTATAAATATTTTACCTATGAATATTTTAAGGCTCAAGGGTCTTTTTCGTTTTATTAAAATCGTTTAGCCAACACCATTAAGGGCGAGTTGTATCAAACACTTAAACTCGGTTTAATGATAACTGATGTTTAGACTGTGGCTGATTGATGTATTTATTATCAACAATTACATCAGTCTAAACATCAGTCATCATTAAACCGAGTTTAGGTGTTTGATACAACTCGCCCTTATCGTTAAACTTATCGTCTTAATATGACAAATATCCGTTTAATATTGTGGGAATTCCCAAGTGTACTACCTCTCGTTACAGTCTTACTATTTAGTCGATGTCATCGTACTTACTCCGAAACAGGCGTATAATATGTCACGTTTCGAATATTGTAATCTACGTTTTGCAAGATACATACTTAAATACGAACTTTGTGTCTTCTTGTTCTGTTTTTATACTTTAAAACCATTATAAAATCTTGTAAAATGTTTTTATTGTTGACATTATATCTTATCTCGGTTACAATCTGTAACAATAGTGAGACTTACATGGGTAGTAAATGTCTCCCCGACCCATAATTTCTCGGAACTAAATCCAGTGGCTGGTAGATACAACGTTTTATTTTCTTATTTTCGGTGGTTTATTTTAACGACCTGGTTGTGATCTGTCTTTGAGATAAATAGAGGATGAAATATTACTTCTAACAACAAGAATGCTGTTTCTTGTCAAGATATTTTTCTGTTGTTTTTTCAAGCTGCACGTATATATAGTTCCATAATACAAACTGAACGTTTAAAAATAAGCAAACTTTTACAAAAAGTTGGTAATTAATATTTTAATGAAATTTCATTTACAATCGCCCGAAAATAGTCAGTTTGCAACGAAACCAAAACTGAATACTGTCAACAAATATTAAATGTCAAAATTAATCATGTTTTTCCACTACCAGCCGTGAAGTTGACAATTCTTGCTTCCTCTAGCCAACTGAGAAGTTGAATTTCTCTATTAGTGGTTAATAATTTTCTATTATTAACCTAGGTCAATAATAAATTCAAATATTTTGAGAATTCAGGGATAGTAGTTCAACAAAAACTTGTGCAACATAATTTTTTATACCCAAGAGATTGTCTTTAACATATTTGCTGCTTGAAATTACCTATCAAGATAAAATTATTTGATTAAAAATGCCATGAGTTTAAAATTCGCGCTCAACCAAAAATGACTGATGACATTAACGAGTACATTCATAATATATCGAAAACTGACCGTGTACTTGTCAGTCAGACGACGGAGTAAACGCTTTTCGTGGTGCGTTTGTGATTAATTCTTAATTTTTGTCTTAAATTTGGCTAGTAGTGGAAAAAAGTGTATATAAACCATGGTGTTGAAGACATTTATAAACCGCGCAATCTTGGTGCTCGATCAATAAAAATAGTTATATAACTTCACGTTAAACTTCCAGATTCCAGACCGCGTTGTGTAAGATTTTCAAATTGAGGAGGCGGTGGAAAAATGGAATTAAGCCGAGAACATTTTTTACAATTTTCGTAAACAGTTGTCTCAGCAAGAATACCTTGAGTTGAGTTTTCGGCAATGATGCCCCACATCACTCGACATTTTTTTGTTAGCATAATTTAAATTAGACGGATAACTTTTAACGAATATCTGAGAACAGTTCCACCAACATCGGCAGTCATTAAGTAAAACGGGGATTCTACACGTAAGTAGATCGAAAAGTCAGTCACATATCTTTAAGTTGGAGCATCATTGGACATTTCAAAGACCGCAATTCAAAAAAAATTACATGAAGAATTATCTGTAAAAACAATGGTTTCTCGTTTATCTGTTGGCGGGAGGGCAGAAAGCAATCAGAATAAATTAGTGTTGAAAAAAGTCTAAGCTGGTTTAGCGCAGAAGCTTAAAAAATGTATACAGCATTGTCAATGGTGATGGCAGGCTATTTACATCCTTATTTTTGTAGAATATTGATTGGATATTTTAAAACCTCTTAACATTATTTAAAATTGAATTGAGTATAGGTAACCAGATGCTTACTAAGAGAATATCGCAATTACTTGAAATTATTAATCGTTGGTGGAGGAAAGGTTTAATCGGACACCTAATTCTCAAAATTAAACAGATATGTTAACTGGACTTCATGACACGAGGTTCTTGCTGTACTGCCGGCTTTTAGACAAGCGGAGTGGCTCGGGGAGAAAAATATTGCTGTTTCTTAAGGTGAAGGGGGTTAAATATCCTATCAAAGAGACACTTCAAATATCTAACATAAGCTGATGCAGCCAAAAGCGGCGCTGGTATTTTTTAAAAGGGGATTCAATCTGTGAAATAAACATTGTTTATTGAACAAATAAAATTTGGACCTCCTCCGATAAGTCAAGGACACGGTAAGGCCTACAAGGCAGATCCAATACTGGGAATGCCAATGGATCAGAACGTCACACAATATAGTTTTAAAAACGAATATACAGTTTACATTCCAGAGAGAAAGGAATGGGAAGCAGGGCCTCCTATAACAGCGAATCTCAACTGGTACACTGATGGCTCTAAAACAGATTCTGCAGTTGGAGCCGGAATATATGGGGTACAAGAGAAGATCACGATCTTTCTAAGCCTAGGGACACATGCTACTGTCTTTCAGGCAGAGGTAATGGCGGTACAATGCTGTGCAGAAGATGAGACGGGAGGTGGATAGCTAGAGTATCGTCATCTACTTCGACAGCCAAGCAGCACTGAAGGCGATACGCTCTTATCGGATAACATCAAATCTGGTGTGACAGTGTCGCAAGGCCCTCAACAGACTAAGTAGTCATAATAGAGTGACCCTAGCCTGGGCACCACGTCACCATGGAATAGAAGGCAATGAAAGGGTCGATGACTTAGCCAATCAGGGAGCAACGGAGGTCATGATAGGGCCAGAACCTTCCCGAGGAGTTGCTTAATGCCTAAGAAAAGAGCATCAACAAATGGATAAACAACCAGTCGTTGAGTTGGAGGTATGGAACCCCAGGACAAAGGCACGCTAAATTTGTGCTTAAAAGCCCTTTGGCAAAACTGTCACATGACCTACTATGTCAAAGTTGAGAAACGATTAGGATGATGGTGGGAATGCTAACCAGACATTGTAGGCTGAGGAAATATATGCGCACAAATGGCCTAGCAGATGACAGCCTATGCAGGTTTTGCCAGGAAGAAGACGAAACCGCGGAGCACATACTCTGTAAGTGCGAAGGCATAGCAAGGGTGCGGTTTCACTTACTCGCAGAAGAAAAACCGAGGGCAGAAAGCTACGCAAGGGAGGCGATATCCAGGCTTATGAGTCTAATAAAAAGAATAAAACTAGATATCAAGCTCTAAATATAGGGAGGACCGCAATAGATCTGCAAAGGTCGCAGTGGGTAAGGACAAAGAGCCACTCCAATTCTAATCTAATCTAATATAATTTGGTAACATGCTGATGAGTCTTTGTGCAAAATACTCCGTACATTGTTGTCCAACGGTCTTTGAGCTCATTGTAAAATAGGTACTTACATTTACCTCCAGTAGGGTAATTATTTAAATTTATATTTATATATTCTTTTGAAAATATTCATAAGAATGGTCACGTATTCTAGATGAACGTTCACGTTTCGTCATGAGACTTATACCCTGTACAATTAAGTTATTACAAGATCACACTGTATATAAAATTTGTATGGATTCACTATAATTGAACATTATCAATTTATATTTATAGTAAAGTGAAATTTCAAGTGCATTTGTTATTCCATTATCTAGGTATCACTCATTTTATGAAATCGTCTGTAAAAGTCATAAGATATGAATTTCTAGAACAAAACCTTTTCTTGTCATTTCAAGTATTTGTTTGTTAAAGATACACTTGAATACAGATAAACATATCAACCATTGAAAGCAATAAACACTAATGGATGAATTGATGTTTATTATTTTTTAAGAAAACGACGCAATAGAGGTTATCAATAAATATTTCAATGTCAACCTTGATCTGTAAGTGTAGGATATAAAAAAAAGTTTTATGCAAATCTCTAGTGACTCGACTAATAATTTATATTAAGCCGGTCAAGTGTGTGAACGATATTTTGAATTTCATCATACATACTGAACTGATGGAATTTTATATTGTTCCAATAGAAACTGAAAGTAAAAAGTTTTCCGAATTGACGGCTCCCCTATTTTGCAAAGAGACGATACGACTATTTGTCTACTTTTTAAATCAGCTTAAGTGGGTCCCTGGGGCCAAGGTCATTGTGGGCAATGAAACGGCACACGCTCTAGTAAACCTAGGGTCTAAAACTGCCTTCACTGGTCCTGAAGAAGCATTTGGAATATCAAAAACTACTGCACGTTGTTGTACATCTTAGTGAATATACACATAACATCAAATATACTGGAGCCACGTGCCAAAACAAGAATAAAGCAAATTGGAACCAAGAGTACAAAAAGTCTAAAGGCTGAGGCGCCGAGGACTCGAAATACGAGGGCTGTTTGACGGAAGAGTGACTTTTTCGAGGTTGGCAATACTTTCTGCCAAAATTAAATAAATCTGACATATAGATTAGTCTTAATACTGGAAACCGAGAAACCGAAGAAAAGTTACGTCAATATTATCCTGAATGTACCCATGGAATGATTTCTAAGTGGTTCTCTTCTTATAAAAATGGACGGATAATGCAGAACGTCCAGGGCCGTCATTTACGGTATAGTTTGTATGAAAGTATATCGTCTTCGCTTTTGACGGCAATAATCTAAATACGACCATTTACGACCTACTTAAAAGAATTTTACCTGAAACGAAACCCAACAACAGCTGAGTGATAAGGCAAAAGCGGGCCTGGTTATAGTTTATTTAATAGTATTTAATAATCTCTCATTTAGGAGAAAAAAGAAAAAAGTTTAGAGTAATGATCTCCAAATATTAAATAAAAATGTATGATAAAAATAGAAAAAGATAGAGATTTGTGAATTTGATACTTTTTTAAAATAATTTTAAATAGTCCTCCACTGGAGATCTCTTTTACAACAGCTATAGGCCATATCATTTATTGCAATAGGCCCATCTATGATTGCCGGCAAAAGCTAGGACTAGATACTTCGAGACAAGCTATAACTACTACAGAAATGAATGGCTATCTATATACGTTTTTTTACAACGTCCTGCTTTCGGCTTTCTGGCAGCTCTGGTAACTTGGCAACTTCTACTATCAAGAGTTAAAAAACTTCAATTACATTTGCAACAAAAGTAGTTTTGTCTCAAGTTACCTTGGCTTTCCCGCACATAGAGAGCATTTAAAGGACTTGTTTTCTACTAAGTTTCAACGTTATAACTTTGAAAACGATATGAATTCTTGAAAAAATTGCGGAATTTCCATTTTTTCCGGATTTTCCGAGGGATTTTCTTCGCTCCTAATTATCCAATCCAATGACTTTTTTTAGTTTTAAATGTTGGTGAACAGCATTTGCGATTCGAAAATATATCAGGTTCATACTCATAGAGATACTAAAAATAAAGGCAACAAGCCAGCTCGGAACACATCAGCATCTAAGAAAGAAATAGAAAGTCAGAGGCTTAGGCTGTCTTTCTATAATAGTAATAATGCTGTATACACAGACAAAGGCAGAAAAACCTCTGATCGTCTGTGTCTCTTTCCCTCTCACCGCAGTTCAGACGAACATTTCCACTTACACAGTAGCCCATGGCTTGTTGCCTCTATCTGTTTTACCCGAGGTTTTACCTCTATCCTCATACTACGTAACGTTTGATTTGCTTATACAGCATTTTTTTATTAAGTACTTAAAATGGACTTTTTATTTCGACTTCAGTTAATTTCGAGTAAAGATCCTACAAATAGTTTTTCTAGTGTATAGTATTTTTTTATTTGCTTAATAACTTTCGTTGGTGTGTATTTTAAATTTTAGACATTACTTAACCCGTTTATGCATACCACATGTTTGCATATTATACATAGAACTTTTAAGCATCCCGATCCAATTTCAGTATGAGTATTATGTTAAACGAAAAATTCTGCTTATAATTTTTAGCCTGGCTGTTTTCAAAGCAGCTGTTACATTTTTTTTAGTACGTGAATCAAACAAAGAACCCCCATTATTATTTACACACTTAGAGCTCATAATAAATGGGGCCGGCATCAGCAGCTTTGTCTAAGATCAAGGATGTATATTACAATAAAATTGTTGAAAGGTGATAAATTGTAGAATTATTATATTAAGTAATTCATGTTATCATTGTTACATAAATATTAACAATTTTATTACTTAATTCTCTTAATAGACTAGGTGGTATGCCTGAGTTGGAGAAATAATTTGTATGGCATTTTTGTAAAATGTTCATGTTAAAGTGGTTCAGTAATTTTTCTTATAGCTTTAAAGTGTTTTATAAAAAAATATCCCCGTATATTTAAAATTTTTTTTGGAGCTAGATTAATTCTATCATAAAAAATAAAAGTGCGGAAAGCAAGCGCAAGCTTTGAAGGTGATGTAATTCTTCCCTCCTTCGTGACGTCTAAGAGCCTACGACCTTGAAAACGACAAACCGTTATTTCCGTAGGATTTGTATGGTTTGCTTCCCCGATTTTTCAATTTTATTTTGGCCTTGTAGCCTAGTGAAAGTACACATAAAACCTCAAAAAAAATACAAAAAACTTGTATTAGTATAGTTAGATTAAATACATAATGAAGTGTAAAGTGCTAACTCCGCATGGATGTAACACGTTTTGCGCCAAGTGTACATACATGAGTATTTTGTTGTATTTATTTCCTGGACAGAATTACACAATAAATTTAACATGAAAGGTTTTTATTCACCAGCCAACCTAACCCAACCAGTGCACATTAACAAAGAAAACACTACCTATATTTCTTCAAACAGCAATTTAGCAAAGTGAGCAGGAATTCGTAATAAAGTCTTCGCATGTCTATCCTGGAGTATTTTTGGAGATTTTTCTCTACAGTTCCGGACTGTTTCAAACTCTCAATGCAGAATCCATCCTTAAAGCAGCCTGACTATCAAACGCAGCACGCAGAAATATTCTAGCTTAGTCGAGGCGTTCTTTAGGCACACACAACCTAGTTCTAATAATGCCCTTCCGAATATTGTTTGGAGTGTTCCAAAAACTGAGATTATAGAAGAACATAGGAACTATGAATTTGCTAAAAGATTGAATAAAGAGTTATTTCACTCTGGTTTGGGGATCCATCTTTCACAAAGTGTCAAAACAATCTGACGCAAGTTTGTAGGTGGTTTGTAGCTACTGCTTTGAATTTATTTTGGATTTTGCACTGACTTTAGATAAATTAGATTAGGTTTATTTCAAGCGAGCGCATTCATGAATAATAGTATAAATTCCAGATACAGTAAACCAGATATGTTGATTTTGGACAAATTACAAAATATGGTGTTCCATCTAAAATTTGTTGATATTCCAACGTGAAACTAACTACAGAAAAGTACAGTGACAGTCAAGCTGCCCTTAAAGCACTTCAGAGCTATAGGGTAACATCTGGGCTAGTATGGGAATGCGGCGAAGAACTTAGAAGACTGGCGACTCGGAACAGTGTAACAATGGAGTGGGTCCTAGGTCATAAAGGAATCACAGGCAATGAAAAAGCTGACGAACTCGCAAGAGTAGGATCGTCAACTCTGATGAACGGACCCGAACCTGCTGTGGGCATCCCCAGATGCTTAACGAAGTCATGGTTAAAAGGGTGGGTTAAAGAACAACACAATAAACACTGGAAGAATACGACCAGGCAAATACATGGAAAGAAATTCATAAAAGAACCATCAGAAAAAGTAGCGAAAGAACTGCTCTCAATGAGCAGGAACAAAGTACGCACCATAACGGGGCTACTTACGGAACACTTTCCCACAAAGGAGCACCTAAACAAAATAGGGCTGTATAACGGAGACCTTACATGCAGAAGATGCAAAAAGGATACCGAAACAGGTATAACTTGAGCTTCTTTGTTAGTTCCTCGAGGAAGTAAGGATATTAATAACAAGACGGCAATATTTTGCATTGTTGCTAGGTATTATTAGATGATTATTATCAAGCTTGTTTATATCGTTTTATTTCTCGGACGCTCCAGGAGGTAGATTAATGAGTTATTGAAAGTATCTTGGAGGGCTTTCAAGTTATTTATTTGATGAATAAATGGTAGAGGTGGGATGAGCTCAGGTTTTTATGAACGTGACCAAAAAGATAATCTTATTACAACATAAAAATACATCAAATTTGTAATCGAAATATTTATGCTGCGGTCGTAAATATGGAATGAATGTGTATGTGGTGAATTTGTATTCTCAATTCAACAATGATAGTATGGAAATACCCTTACCCTTTTGAAGAAAGTATAGCTGACCAAATTTAGCTTGTGCCCTGGCTCAGACACGCGCCTATTGATGCGTACTGGTCAATGGTCATGACTGAACGAATTCCTGGAATGTTTTGAAAATTTTTGATTTTATGGAATTCGTACGAGCTATTTCCGAATTTCTACTTTGCCTGCCAACTCGTATCTTTGCCGATCGCGTAGATATATACACAGCGCCGAGTCGAGTCGAGTACACTTTGTTTAAAATTACTACTTCTCCTTTTTTGTTTATGCTCAAAGAAAAGAATAATTTAAAAAATTAATGAGAATCTATGGAATGACTATAGATTATATATTTTATCAAAAAATTGTTTTTCTTCAAAATCTTTCCCATCCGGTAAAAATACGAGGTGGCGAATTAAACATTCGCAAAAAAACACGTCAAAATCTGTAAAATAACCAATTATCAAAACTCCCAGAAAACGTTCCAGATCATCAGTATATAACCCTCCCAAAAACCTATACATATATATTAAATTGAATGAAATCCATACTAAGCCAACTAAAAAAGATAAACATATGTTCTATTGGGGGAATTTTTGTCATAAGTCATAACACCCACAAACAATATACTATTATATTTTTCATGTATTGATATAGAAATTAAGTTGAAATCGGGACTGTAATGGAAGGGGCCCTTCAAATATCAAACGCTCTTGAAGACAGTACAAAGGACAATCGAATTAGGCTTTTGAACAACTCAGAATTGTTCACGTCGTGTTAAATCATTCTAAAACAATTCGACTGAATTAGTTAATAAAAAGTTTATTTACTTTAGTAAAGTATTTATATTATAGATAGTTTATTATTATGTGGGTTTGAAATAGGTAGTAATAAAAAATATATTGTCATTCAGTCATATTTTAACTAAACGTCTACCAAACAAAAATAGCATATCGCCATTAACTTATTAGGTAATTATTGAAGGTGTAAATATACTCTCTCCGCGATTGACACGGAGTGACAAAAACGTCAGAGCTATTAATTCGTAACTATCATCTACACGATACATATTTTAAATAAGTTTAAAACAGTTTCTTGTGTATCTAAATTTTACTGACTACGGATCTGTTACTGTTTACTGTACAGTGGGGGATTTTATAAACTCTTATTACTAAATCCCCAAGGCTATTGTTACGAAAATAATGTCAGGACGGGTATTGTAATTTCCCTACCTGTGGACTGTATTGAATTGCCTCAATTTGGAACCCGATTTGATAGCACAAGTGTTATTTTCCAGTAAAACTTACTAGATATCCTAGAAAAAAAAAAGAGTAATCTTTGATGATTTTAGCACAGCTTTGTATTTTCATCACTCGTAAATCAGTAATAATTTGGTATTCCCAACGTATTTTTGGTCTGTCCCTTAGTCTGATCTCCACTGGTCTCCAGTTGCTCACCCTTTTAATAGAGTTCAGTCTAAAGTCAGTGTGGCCAACAAAAAGTTTTTTTCTGACAAGAATGACAGTTAATGTCTCTCATTCAAAACATAAGATTTTTGCATGTTTTTTAATATTACAAACATCTATATTGCTTTATTAAAATAATGAATACACCCCCGAAGCGTATATCTTGAAATTTAAAATGACTCTTTAGCTGAATACTCAGTATATCGGTAGCCAATAATTCTAGGAACTCTTGGCATGTCACCATTTCATTTCTGTTATCTGTCACTAGTTATGTCAGATGTCAGTGGAAAAAGTAATTAGAAGAATAGAGATACAACTAACTAGAAATGCTACAAAAATCTAATCGAAAATGGACATTCACAATTAAACGAATATCAACAAAAATAAATATAACTGACATTTGACATAACTAGTGACAGAATAACAGATATGAAATGGTTACTTGCCAAAAGTTCCTAGAATTATTGGCCACCGATATGTTGAGTATTCAGCTAAAAAGTCATTTTAAATTTCAAGATACGGGGGTGTATTCATAATTTTAATAAAGCAATATATAGATGTTCGCAATGATAAAATGATAAAATCTTATGTTTTGAAGGGAAGACCTTAACTGTCATTCTTGTCAGAAAAAACCACTTTTGTTGGCCACACTGAACTTAGACTGAACTCCTCTATTGCTGCATACGATTTTCATCTGTGCACATGTCCGTAATATCGTATTCTTTGTGACTCTAGTTGTTGTTTACAATATCTCCGTCGAAAGAATCTTTTAATTCCAAATTCATCAGAGATCTATACTTTTCAGAACCCAATAATTTTCTTAAATTTTTTTTTAAAAACCCGTAGACTTTCTTTGTTAGGCACATTGTTTCACATCCGAATGTAACTATTGGCCAAATGGGGGCTTTATATATAATTCATCTTGGTATTTTTATTTGGGCTTTGACTGGTTAGCTGCTTCTTGTTATGAAAGATACCTCTATTACCTGTCTGCTAGTGCTCATAGATTCACTACCTCCTTTCGTTTGTTCTATTGAACATCAATTTAAGGTATTTAAATGTATAATTTTGTTATTGTATTTGCCGATAGTAATATACTTTTTGTAGAGGTTTATCATTGCATATTGTGTACTCCGTTTTCACTTATTTCCAAAGCCCTTTTTACTACATCTTTATCAAGTTTAATAACTGCATCTGTCATACTTTTTTATATCTTACAACTTTAGCTATATTATCGGCAAATGCAATTATCTGTACAGATATATTCATGATTGTTCCATTATACCCCAGGTCTTGAAAAACATCTTCCAGGAATATATTGGATAAGGTTGTATTGGATAAGGTTGTTAAATGAATTTGTATAATCTTCAGCTGTCATAAAAACGAGTACCTATAATTCAATTTGCTGGAATATTCAGCCATGGCTTGTATTTCTTCACTAAGTTCTAATTAAGCCGATGAAAGAAAGCTTGCTTGAAGTCGAGAAATGGGATATGTAGGTCTATGATTATGTTCACAGCGATTTGTTAGAGATTACCAAATAAAATACTGGCCAGTTTGGTTTCAAAGTCAACAACGCTTGAGCCAAACGTACCATGCTAACTATCGAAAGCTTATCGAGGACCTAAAAGTGGATGATGCAACAGTCACAAGATATAGCTTCAATAATAAGTTCCAAATAACTATACCAGGTAGGTATACTAACGGCTCCAAGGGAGAAGGTGGTGTAGGAGCCAGTATTGGAGGGCTAAACCTGTGTCGGAGATTCGCCAATGCGGTGAAAAAATTAGACAAAAAAGAACATATTATGATCGTCTATTACCCATCTTCACAGACATCCAAGCTGCACTGAAGGCATATAATACATTTTTATGCTAGTATGGGAGTCTGCTTTTCAAAATCATAATAGCCTGAGTAAGGTTTATCCAAAAAAAAGTTATATTCAACAAGATTAATTTTGGCAGTTATGATTATTTCTCATTCAATGATTACAAAAAGATATAAAGACCAGCAATCATCGCTACCTTCAAATCGGTGTTGTTTAGTCCTTAGACATCACAAAAAAAACGATATTACTTAACACAGTTTACCAGAGTTGTAGAAGACCGTAATGATTGCTAGTCATAGTCACCCAGTCATCGACCTCAATCACATCTCCATGCTGACGACACAACACACACTTACTTCGAGTATTGAGAATTCTAATATCGTCACCGCTTGGTGAATGAGACAATCTATAATTACGTCTCTCTCTCTCTCTCTCTCTCTCTCTCTCTCTCTCTCTCTCTCTACTCTACTCGACTGGAGAATAAATTTACAATAAACATGTTATAGCTACATGATAAACACGAATCTCCTTAATTATTAACAAGTTACCTACACAGATGTAGAGTTAGTTACAGACCGAGTAAGGTTTTTGTTTAATCTGTTGTAGAGAATGATTATGATCACAAAGAATTATGAAGTCAACTTCAGTCTTAACAAGTTGAATGTTTTTTACTTTATTAATTTTACACATAAATTACACTGGTCAACAGGACTTTTTCCCGTTAATCCAATTATCTATAAGTAGAAGAATTAATGAAAAAATTACATTGGCATATCTAAATAAATTATTGTAGAGGCAAAAACTTCACAAATATTGATATATTCAATTAGAATTTAACTTTTATTCACAAATATAATGGTTAAAAATATCTATTAACAAGTGGTAAGACAGACATGATCAGTGTAGGTGGAAAAACCGAGACATTGAGTTAGAATAATCGAGACGTAATCTGCGAAAGCTGTAAACAATCTGCTAAAATCTAGAGCCAACATGCAGGAAGTTGAGCAATACCTGAAGCTAAGCAATGAACATAATTTTATCATTGTTGAAAAATGAGAAAGAAAACGCTGCTGTGTACTACCAATGTATATAATATATATATACAGTGTGTCCGCGTAAGTTGGCTACATATGGAAAACTATGTTAATATTGATTTTATGAAAAACAGGTATTCTTCATAAAAAGTTCTGCATTATCTAAAACCTTGAATGCAATCATTAGATATTTCTTATTTTGAGCCGTATACGAGGTTTGTCAAAAAATATTAATCTTACTCAAGAGTAAAGTACCTTTATTTTTCACAATACAGAAAAATTGTAAGAAGTAAAGTTGTTTAAAATTGAAATTTATATACAAATATGCAATTACAGCTATTTAGCATGAAAATTAAGATTTGGTGATTATTTACGTTTTACATTACATGTTTTTCATAAAATCAATATTAACATAGTTTTCCATATGTAGCCAACTTACGCGGACACACTGTATATAATTCAAGCTCATCGACAGATAACAATGTTTCACAAATTACATGTATGGTCATCGGTTTATTATATAATCATAATTATTTACATAGTGGTGCAAACTCTCCATAGTACAGCAAAATAACATTTTACTGCAAGTGTAGCAAACTCTCCACAGTACAGCATACAGCAAAAGGTTACACAGCAAGTGGTGCTAACTCTCCAAAATACAGAAGTTACATGGAAATATGAGTAACGTGACCTGTAGCAGGAATGGAATGTTAAGTGGCGCAAACTCTCCACAAGACAGTATAGGATTATGAGTTGAAATGTTAGAGGTACAATCCGCGAGCTACGATCCGAACCAGTTAGGAATTGTTACGAACCATTGAATAATTAGAATCATACCATGAATGGTCTTAATTAGAACCATCATCTCTCAGTACCTGAACGAAGACATATATAAATAAAAATCCTAGATAAATTGGGTAGACAATATCTTATACTACACTTGAAGTGGACAACTAAGCTCGAGTTTGATATTTGCTTACAACGTTAAAAAAGAAACAGCTAAAACAACCATAGGTGTCTAAAATGAGAAAACAACTGATATATTGATCCATTGCGCATGAGCAGCCGAACTGAATTTTCACTATACAGTACTCGATACGATGCCAGAACGGTTCATAATTGCCTGTTGGAACAAACCTTTTGTATTTCAGACGATTGGTTGTTTTGTCAATATATGCATTTCTGAAATATCAGGTAGGGCGTTCCAAAAAAAAACATGATATTGAATACCCAAAACATATTTGCAGCTTGAAATTACCTATCAAGATGAAATTATTTGAATAAAAACGCCATTAGTTTGAAATTCGCGCTCAACCAAAAATGACTGATGACATAAGGAGTACCTACGTCCATAACGTATGGAGCGAAAACAGACAGTATACTTGTCAGTCAGACGACGAGGTAAACTCTTCTCGTGAAGCGTATACAGGGTGGGGCAATCTTCTGACATCGGAGGATTACATTGTTGTGGTGAGAGATAGAACTTCATAGTTTTGTGCTCGGTTTTGTGTGAGCTAATACAGTTACTGAGGGTACATTTTGAAAATACTTTCGATGCTACAGGGTGTTCCAAAACCACGTAGCAGCACAAACTTACATTTTTTTAAATGGAAAGTACTATATTTTGTTTAAGAATCGAAAAGATCTCACCGAGAGCGTTACAAAAATATAGCACTCTAATATATTATAAGGGTGTTTTACAAAGATATGGCCAATTATTAGCAAAAAAGACCTCCTCTTTAACACTCTGCAGAACAGTAAATTAAAATAAATCAACAGGTCTTTGTGTTCAAATGTCATACACACATCATTGGCTGTGCTCAGTATTAATTATTTTTTTCATCGGTGGCTTCTTTAATACAGGGTGAAACAAAACGCAAATCAAGCAATATCTCAAAATTTTTAAATGAATCACCCTATAAGTCTTTTTACAATTTGTTAGTACAATTAATAAACTTTCAAACGATGTAGTAAACTTAGGGCATTAGTTAATGGAAAATAGATAGATATTTTATGATAATGGTCAAAAACAAGTATTTTACATACACAAATTGAATGGTATTAAATTTTTACATGCAACCTCTTGTAAATTATAACATTTCTAAGGCATATATTTTAATCGTAATTTTGGATGCATCTACAATATCTAATCAATGAAATAAAATGTTTGCTAATACCGTAGGTACCTACCTGGAATTACCAAAAATTTCATATTTATTCATGCTTCACTTTCGAGAATTGTTATTATAGGCTTGTTTGAGAATGGGCGAAACATAATCAAGCCATATTTTTGATTAGGTATATCAAGTGGGCTACTATCAAAATAGTATCTACTAATAAATATCAAAAAAAAATATTGCTGTAGGTATTCTTCGTTTGTGTTAAGGAAGTTGATCCAAACACAATAGTTAACTTGTGGTTCCAACAAGATGGAGCATCTGTATATCAGAAATTTTACCGACAGGTGGATAGGAAGTGGTGGACCAATTTCGTGGCCTCCTCGATCTCCAGATCTCACATCGATGGATTTCTTTTTATGGGGATACATCAAGCAACTTGTGTATCAAACGTAACGCATTTTCCACAATAACTCCAGCTATGTTGGAAAGAGTAAGATCCTCGTTTTTGAAAAGAATTGTATGGAAGTAAATGATCGCCATTTTGAACACTTAGCATAAACTACTATACTTTTTATAGAATGTCAATGTTCATTTATGTAAATGTGAGTGTTCTTATAATGTTGGTTTTCATAATTGTTAGTTTTTCAAAAATAGAAAAAGTTGGAAAATGAATTACAAGCTTGCATTTTACATAACTAAGATATACTGTTTGTGGTGACTTGAGTAATTATTTCGTAAAGACTACAAACTGCTTTTATATTTATTAGTACCTACTATAATGACATTAGCCTACTTACAGTAAACAAAAATATTTCTTCCAACTTAATTCCTTCTTTCCTTCCTCTAACGGTAAGAGTAGAAGTCAAAGATATTTTAGATGCATCCAAAATTACGATTAGAATTTATGCCTTAGAAATGTTAAAATTCACAAGATGTTGCATGTAAAAATTTAATACCATTTAATTTGTGTACTTATGTAAAATACTTGTTTTTGACCATTATCATAAAATATCTACGATTTTCCATTAACTAATGCCCTAAGTTTACTACATCGTTTGAAAGTTTATTAATTGTACTAACAAATTGTAAAAAGACTTATAGGGTGATTCATTTGAAAATTTTGAGATATTGCTTGATTTGCCTTTTGTTCCACCCTGTATTAAAGAAGCCACAGATGAAACAAGACCTGTTGATTTATTTTAATTTACTGCTCTGCAGAGTGTTAAAGAAGAGGTCTTTTTTGCTAATAATTGGCCCTATCTTTGTAAAACACCCTTATAATAAGTTTGTGCTGCTACGTGGTTTTGAACACCCTGTAGAATCGAAAGTATTTTCAAAATGTGCTCTCAGTAACTGTATTAGCTCACACAAAACTATAAAGTTCTATCTATCACCACAACGATGTAATCCTCCGATGTCAGAAGATTGCCCCACCCTGTATGAACGCTGTGGTGTATAACTCTTACACTCAAGGTGCTGTAGTGTGAACGCAATACCGCTGTAATATTTTAGCATTGAAAAAGAGTATAATGTCAATTATTTTTAATTTTTGTCTCAAATTTTGCTAGTAGTGGAAAAAATTGTACTATATACACCACGGTGTTGAAGACATTTATAAGCATCGCACATCGCACCTCATTCCGCTCTCGCGAAATAATTTTGGTGCTCGGTCAATAATAACAAACTTCACCAACTTGGTATATAATATATAATCTATAGTAATGCCCGTTTGCATCGTTTGACAACTTTAAATAAAGTAATCTTAAAAAGTTGAATAGAGAAAGGTTTAACTTGATGAAGATTATACAATTTGAAAACTTTCTTGCTAGGGTCACCCATAATATGTAAGTATACTTGACGTAATAGATATTATGCGAAGTTGACGGCTTTTTGTTCGACTGTAATTTGATACGATACCGTCATAGTCCACAATAAAGGGGATATACGATTAGATAGCTGCATTAAAAATATTACCTTCACTATACCTGCGCATAGGGATAGTTGAAGCTTAAATAGACTTCTTGTATATCCAAGGAAGTCTTGTGTATATAATTATTTTAATTAGATTGCATAATATACAAACACCATGAGAAAATTAAGTCGTAAAAAAACACATGGCATAACCCATAAATTAAGACGATACTAAAAATAGTAAATAATAATTGTTGCTTGCATACTGATTAATTAGATTGGTTCAATGAACGTTTTAAGTAGCGACAAGAAGCACAGCCTCAATCAAGGACCCTCTATTATTGAGATAAATTAATAAATCAACAAACCGGCGTGGGATGACCAGCTGCAATGTATATATATTATGTAGCATTTTAAGAAGGTATCGACATTCTTTGGAATTAGTGCACTCAGTATCGTAACTGTCGTAGGGCCAGGGGGTACAGTGCAGATCATGGGTTGCTCTTTCCACATCTTTGAAAAGAGAGGAGCCACCAGCTCAAGGTTTTTTTAATAACATTTTAAAAAAATATTTCGGTGACCACAGGATTTTATTTTATTATATCTTAATTGTTGCAATAATAAATTTAAAAAAATTGGCCTTTGGGGGTTGTACCTGTCAATATATAATTTATATATGAAATGTTTCAATATTCTTTATAAATATGTACAGTAGGTAACCGAAATAATGAATTTATTCCGTTTGACTTTTACACTCTGTATAAGTTGATAACTTTTTCCTTTAGAATATTTTCTAACAAACTGTAACCTCTTGGATTCATCAAGAATTTTCAATTTTCAGTTAAAACCAATTTATATATAGTGAAAATAATACCCTTCTTGGTGTGCGTCATCGATTGTGACGTATATCCGGGTTTTCGGCATGTCGTTTATTTTATTTGCTATTTTGACATATACCTAACCTTACATTTGATAAATAAGATCATCAGGATTGTATTTAGCCAAATTCGAAAAGTCTATGCAATTAATAATTACCAGCTTCTTTTTCTAACTGAAAATACTTGAGAACTTTCAGAATACTGATGTTTTTCCGTGTATTCATATGCATATTTTTGTATTATTCATATAAATAAAACAATAAGATTAATATTCACTTTTCATAAATAATAATTGACCGTAAACAACAAAGTACAGACCTGTCAAGAACTGTCAGTGTGACAGTAGAAAAAGACGTAAGACTTATTGCCGCTACGGAAGTAACGCCTTCATAGTAATTCAACTCTCGATTGATAGGTTGAGCTTGAGCGTAATCTAAACATCAACCAATCAAATTTTTGTAAGTCAAAGATTAGGGTTAACGTTTGTAATACATTTAAACGGTTGATTATTGTGATATTTTGATTAGGATTAATCACAGACATGCCTTTTTTCCATTTCTTCCTACGTAATGTGTTAGAAAGACATTAACAATCGATGACGCACTCCAAGAAGGGTATTATTTCAACTCTATATCGGTTAATAATGGTTATTTTCAACCCCAGTGGTCACCTATTCAAGTACTAACTTATCGCATCAGAGGCGGTTCTCTGCAGTGCTGTGTCGTTGGAGTATTTGTACGACTATACATACATGTGACCGGTAATTAAGTGCAAACACTCTGTTCATTGCACACTTATATTCCAATCGATAGAACGCCTTTTCACAAACGGGAGACGGATATTATGCCAATAAGTGAATTTCCGCTCTATGAGTGATTAGGTATATACATCAATACCAACACAACGCGTAATCCATCACGCCTCCACAAATTACAATCAGAAAATGTAACACAAACACTTAAATTCAGCAGAGCGCTAACCAGAATCGTCCATCGACTATAGTCATAATACTATATCGATCAACTAGGAACAGGAGAAGAAAAAAGGTACAGGAACCTCTTCTGTATAGAGTTTTAAGTACAGTTCAAGTTGCTTTGCTAACATTCATTTCAAATAATTGCAAAGAAAAAAACAGAAAATTGCATAGTTGATTGTTGGAAAAGGTCGAATAAATAAGAATAAATACCGATGTAAGAGCGTCATTTTAATAGTATATTAAGTACAAAGTGTTAAACGAGTGACTAAAGATGTTTTTGACACAAGGTGCTTACTATACTTTTTCTACTCTCGCAGAAAAAAAAACATACCCAATTATATTAGGTTTGTTCCAACAACCACCTTCTGATTAGTACGTGAACGTATTTATGTACGAATCAAACCTGTACGTGAATTAATCCATGAACATCATACCCTATGCATTGTTGGAACGATTCTACGATTCATTTTCAAAATGTTACCACATTCCGGAACTTTATTACAACCCTATAAGTTCACGTTTTATTTATGTATGATTTATGATTATTTACCATTACCTAACCTTTAGGGCGAGTTTTATCAAACACTTTAACTCGGTTTAATGAAAACTGATGTTTAGACTGTGGCTGATTGATGTATTTATTATCAACAATTACATCAGTCATCATTAAACCGAGTTTAGGTGTTTGATACAACTTGCCCTAAAACATCAACTGACAGTTTGGACGAACGGTTCTACATCCAAATCTCTGATGAAAATGATCGTTAGCCGACACGTTCATGAACGTGTCCAGTTTTTGTTGGAACCCCTTTTTGATCAGTCCGTGGAATTTTCGGAACTTGTTGGAACAGAAATTTTGTTTTGCGCATGATCGTGACGTTCATGTACGCATCATTTCGCTTAAGGCGCGTTCTCACGGGTCAAGTTTAGTTGATCGTTTCACTTAGTTGGAACAAACCTATTATATTATTTTAATTATATTCACAAAATGATAGACAATGACTGACGTGTCATTGAAAAATCAAATGACACAGAACTACAAAAATATCACGGAATATTAAATATAAATTACAGAATGTACACTTGGTGTGACGTTTAAGATAGAAAAGATAAACAAGATGTGACTTCTCGCACTGCTAATAGAGGAGTTCAGTCTAAGATCAGTGTGGCCAACAAAAAGTGGTTTTTTCTGACAAGATTGACAGTTAACGTCTACCATTCAAAACATAAGATTTTTGCACCATTTCATTTCAGTTATCTGTCACTAGTTATGTCAGATGTCAGTTGAAAAAGTAATTAGAAGAAAAGAGGTACAAATAACTAGAAATGCTACAAAAATCTAATCGAAAATGGACATACACAATTAAACGAATATCAACAAAAATAAATATAACTGACATTTCACATAACTAGTGACAGAATAACAGAGATGAAATGGTTACTTGCCAAGAGTTCCTAGAATTATTGGCCACCGATATGTTGAGTATTCAGCTAAAAAGTCATTTTAAATTTCAAAATATACGCTTCGGGGGTGTTTTCATTATTTCAATAAAGCAATATAGATGTTCGTAATGATAAAAAACATGCAAAAATCTTATGTTTTGAATGGTAGACCTTAATTGTCATTCTTGTCAGAAAAAAACACTTTTTGTTGGCCACACTGACCGTAAACTGAATTATAAAATGTTTCTATGTCTGTATAAGCTTGGCAGATGTCATTGCTGATTTGTTGTTGTCCTTTACCCTACCAGTCATAATTGCAACAGCTAAAAGATGATTTTCCAAGCTGATCATAGGCAAGAACCATCTACGTACTAGCGTTGAATCAACAGTACTATAATTTGATTGGGAAATATCGTTTACATGATCTGTCATTATTTTCAATTGAGGCAAAGAAGGAAAAATGTGATAGACATAGTAAGGGACATTGTGAATAGAAGGAACGATTGCTCATATTATTTAGTTTTTTTTGTGACACAAATTGTTGGTTTTTATCGAGTTTTTATGTAAAATAAATATATTTTCACAAAATTTTCAATGGTGGAGCCAAAATGTTCATTGGCAGGGGTGCCGAAAATTTGAAGTTCCGCTACTGTATGACAAATGACACTATTTTTAGCCACAAGTTTATTGTTTTAACTAGGACACTTTAAGCTTTTCATTTTATTTTTGTTGTATATTTTTATTTGATTTCAAGTTTAGTCAGTAAAATATCTGCGAACAAACAATAAAATTTATACATTTAAATCCGAGTTTAAATCCGACTCAGAAATAGCTTTGAAAGTACCGGTAACAGATTAAGATAAGTGATATTTTTATTATGTTGTAATCTTAATAGATTATTATCATTAATTTTTGTGATGTGATATCGATCGATATCAAGTATCGGTAAAATGGCTGATATGAACATAATAACGGTCGATAGTTATATACATTAACACTATTGTTATGAAGAGTAAAGATAATACCCTCGATAATACCTACCTCTCCCCCATTTCACAAATATACGCATGTAATGTGAATTATGTGAATAATTGTGAATTATCCCAATATTAAATCCAAAAATTTGTTATAGTATCTATGCTTCAATTTATTGCTCTTTTATGTACAAAAACCCGCAAAAACCTATTCTTCTTTGTGACAATTTTAAATTATGATAAAACAATATTAAATTCAGTACTTATTACCTACCTGCCGTATGTAAATGAGCCATAATATTTTAGAACCGAGTTTAGAACCCGGTAAGAAAGTCTGACCGCATGACGCAAATGACATAAGTTTCACAGTCGAAATCACAATCACTATTGCTGCTTTCATCATTACCACCATACCAATATTCACTAACATCCCAGCTCTGCTTAAAGTTATAATTAATCCAACAACTAGGTCCAAACTGCTAGAAAACTCTGAAGAATCCCTTAACAGGTTGACCACAAAGTGTCTCAAATATAAGTGACGGCACATGTGGGAATGCAGGTAATGAATGGCAAATCAGTTAGCTAGAGGAGGTTCTAAAGGAGACTTCATAGTTCCGGAACGCTTTTGTAGAATCACAAAAAATTGCATAAGAAGGAAAATCGGAAACTGGCTAGATAGGGAACACCAACTCAAGGAGTTCTCAACCAGGCTATTGAAGCTGGGTAAGAGACATTTGAAGACAGTTACCGACCTGGTGACTGGACACTGTACCCTGAGAAAACATCTGCACAGAATGGGCAAAGTTAGTGAACTTATGTGCAAGAAATGTGAACTATAAGGTGAAACACCTATACTTACACACTCTGCTTCTGCAAGAACTTACAAGGACTCAGACGAAAGCAGTTTGGAGAGGAAATAATACAACCACTACTGCATGTTCCTCTAGTCAAACTAGTGGCCTATATAGAAGACACGAAACTTTTGGAATGGAAATAGATAACATGGGTGATGGTACAAAGATTCAATGCCAGTGCATGGGACGTTGAGCACAACCCAATCGATTGAATAAATTAATGAATATCACCAATATGCTTATCGTGATATGTTTTACATGTTTCCCAAATTGTTCTATAAGACTTAACGGACAATCTTAAAGAGGAAGTTTTAGCATACGATGCCCATAAATCAGTATAATTTTAGCTACTACACATCTACAGTTTTTCTCGTTAATTCTTTTTAGCAATCGATAGTAATTACGGGTTGAGCAATACTGTGGAAACATTCTATTTTCGTTCCTTAACCATTATTCTATTCATTTGAGACGTTCAATCGAAAATCTGCAGGTTGATTTTTCTTAGGTTCGAGTTGTTTCCAAAGTGACACTAAATCTTAAAGAAATACCAAATTCTACCATTATAACATTGTAATTGATCACTAAATTCCGGTTCCTGCAATTCTAATCCAAATGGGTTGAAATAATCTGTTGTTTGTATTCATGACGAAGCTTAAATAATTTTAATGAAAGGGGTAAAACAAATGAGAAAATAAACAGGAATGAAGCTATTTGATAAAGGTTTAAGGATATACAATAATATGATACATAGGCACCTATTATATTTTACAATATAAGCACATAAAACTTTTCACTAGTCAGATAACTATGATTTAAAGATAATATCCATACTATACATATTTTTGTTAACGCAGGTTTCAGTCGATTCAGTATATTACATTTTATTTCTTAAAAGCTCAAAAATGATAAGAAACTGCTTTCACAATAGGATCAATATTTTTAAAACTTACATTTCAAGACTTTGTGTAAGACGTGACAACCCTGCACACTCCACAGGTAGGACGAGAATGGCAACGGCACACGGTGCGTGGAGGGAGATATTACGGACAGAGTGAAAAAAGACTTCATGATAACAACTTGTATATGTTATACATTGTACTTACGTACCTATTTTTGTTACCGCTTTTAATAAACCTGGTGTACCTTCAGAGATGAATCAATAAATTATACATGGTCTATCGATGCCTAGTGTATATTTGGAAACAGAAGCCTGAATTAAGTAAGTGAACAATCAAAAAATCACTGTGACAACTGTGTTTCGTTTGCCGGCTGAAACAACTTGACCGCCTTTTTTGTGTCTCCTGCGTGGTAACAGGTCAGTTCGTTCCATTTTATCAAATTTATTACTTTCCCATCATTACAAAGATAAATTGGATTTGTTTATTATTCTTCTAAGAAATAAGCCTTATTTTAATTACGAAACTAGTGTAATTCTACTAATTTTTCAAGCAATGAGCTGAATTTACAAGGTTTTTACCGTTATTGAATTCATTCACAAAAACAGTGCAATTTTGGACTATTTTTAAACAACAGTTTACACAAGTGATTGGTTTTTTGAAGTTATTTCCACAGAAAAAGTGTAATTTATGACTGCTTTCTTCCTTTGCATTTCAATAATAATCTTAATTCACGTGCTAACATTACATTGCTTTGATTTTAATGAAATAGTGTAATTTTTTATTATCATAATCAAAATCTATTGAGAGTCTACATAAGTATTCAAGTAAATTAATATTTATGTAGGTATATTGACTGCATTTACTCCAGGGTGTGCTTGCAACGAAAGATAAGTAGTAAGATTTGTGGCTTGTTAGTTACATTATAGAAATACTTAACTACAACCAATATAGTATGGGCGATTCGCTGCAAAAACTGTGTAATGAAATTTTCTTTAATAATTGATGTTTTTTCGGGAATATGAATGATGTCATTTTAAAGGCCACTCTCTGATAGTAGAGTAGTAGTTGTCTGTTCAAGGCTAATAGGGCTTAGCCTTGAACAGACAACGTGTTATATCGAGGCCAGTACTAGAGTTCCACCAAGATTTAGCTTTCGCCTCGGCAGATAACAATATTATCCTGAGGTGGGTTAAAGGGCACGACAGGAGTAAAGGAAATCGCATTGTCGATTCTTTAGCCAGGGAAGCCGCTGGACTAAAAATTCTAGGTCCCAGTGACACCTATGGCCTAACGACTTCGACAATTGCGGAACTAGCCAAACGTTACACCCATGCTCAATTCCTTAAGAGATGGGATGGAATCAAAGGATGCAGTCTTGCCAGGATCACCCTGGGCGACCCTGGGAAGCTGGCGCCGAAGAAATATTTGACGATGACCAGGAAAAACCTACGTTTAACAGTAGGATTTCTGACTGGCCACTGTCAACTGAGGAAACACCTCTATGCAGGATGTGTGAACAGGAATATGAAACTGTCAGGCATTTCTTATGCGATTGTCCGGATTTATCGTCAATAAGAGAGTGCGTGTTCGATTAGTCTTGGCCTATACCTGCCAATATAAAGGAGATGTCTCCTAGTGACCTGTCCACCTTCCTGAGAAGGACAGGATGGACGATGACCTAGGAGGACAATTCCTCGGGAGGATGTACAATGGGTCACATGTGGCCTAAGTGCTGTGAGCCTACACTCACCCTCCCTACTCTACAGATACAGAAGGCCCCCCTCTCACGTTCTCAAACTTTTTTGTATAAATTTGTAAGCGAAGAAAATAAAAAACTCTTTGATCTACAATAAAGATTAGACAATACTGTACCGTTATTGGAGGAATTCAACTATCTACAATTTTATATTGACATCGCATCATCAGATTATGATGACTAGATTCAAATTGACAATGATACCCGCGAACAATTTGATACGACGGTCGTCGCTAATGCAAGAAACTTGATTGAACCATTTAATACCGAATTTAAATCCCAGTCAGTCGAATCTGCCTCTGTAGGTAGCGTATCTTCGACTCAAATTCAAAATGATAGTAATCCTAATCAGGATCCTCCAGACAACAAGTTTTCGGATTCCTTTCTCAATGATCCCCTTGGACTGCTGTCTCAAAACTCGACCATGAATATAGGTCTCAATTTACCAGACATCAACTTACTCAAGCTTGATGGCGCATTAGATGACTGACTTTGTTTCAGTGACACCTTCAGATCAGTCATCCATGAAAAATCGAATTTGTCTGGAATTAGAAAATTTCATTATCTTTGACGCGTTGCATCTGTGAAAACTTCATTGGGCATTCTCAAAAGACCTGCTGTCAAGTTAAGTGAGCTTTAATCAAATTTTTTAAAGCTTCACCTAGAGGCTTTTAAGGGGGGCGATCACCATCTTTTGGATCTAAAAATAGTAATCCGAAAGTATAAGTCAAAATTAAAGTAAGTATACCTGAATTGAATAGTACACAACTATAGAGTAAGATCCCAGAGCGATAAGACACAACTTATTTTCACATAAATGAAACCTCGTGTTCTCAGTAGTGTCTTATGTGCTCAGAATACCTGCGCGCTTGTGGAGCTTGCCGAGTGACACCTAGGCAGGTACCAGGTGTGAAAGATGACCAAAATTAATAGTTATTTAACTTAAATTTTTATAGCTGATTTTTATATATATTTTGGAGAGTATTATTATAAAGTTATACCATAAGCGTC
>CAJUYI010000065.1:283410-296694 GCA_910591695.1 Galerucella pusilla
AGTGTTCAGATCTGTATCTTTTTATAGCCGAGATTATTATATCTAATCCAAGTGAAATTGTATGTTATTTCGAAGAAGTTATTCGCAAAGCAAGCCGAAACGTTGGACCTCAGAAAAATAAAACTGGCTGCAGATTCCAGATTAGGAAGTTTGCTAAGGAAAATACAGAATATTGGACTTAAAAGAGAGACTTCTGACAAGGACAGTGAGATGGGG
This sequence comes from Galerucella pusilla, assembly GCA_910591695.1. Classification (NCBI taxonomy): domain Eukaryota; kingdom Metazoa; phylum Arthropoda; class Insecta; order Coleoptera; family Chrysomelidae; genus Galerucella; species Galerucella pusilla. The sequence goes on from CAJUYI010000065.1 coordinate 283,627, forward strand.
AAATGGTTACGCTGGTCTTTCGGCCTTATAATTTTAGACAGTGCTGATGTTTCGTTGAAGAATTGATTGCTGAAGCCTACAACGATGTCCTTCTGCTTTTATTTAGGTAACGGAAAATTATACTTCTGAATCTGCGAGATTTTCAACAACAAATAAACAAACAATAATAGGAAAAAATCAATTATGAAGGTAATACAGTGATTTAACCCTCACCACTTCTCATCAGATATAAATCGAAAAATATTTCCTTCAAATTCAAGATGGCAGATGACGCATTGGATCGAGTACCACGCAAATCAAAATTTAAACGTGGTCCCCCCCCGACGAATACCGAAGAGAAATTGTTACTTCTGGGTAAAATTCTAATTCGACTGGGGTATTCAATATAAAAAAAAGACGTGACCACAGAAAATAAGTTAAGTTGCGGGGACTGTTATTTAAAAGTGTCATGAAATAAATTAGATCTCATTCGATAATCGACGAATTTGAAACAGAACATTAGTGCGGTAAAACCGAGGGTAAAACATAGCGTGACACGGCTCCATATCGACAACTTTTGAGACTTGTTAGAGGTCGCGCTGACCTGCCTCGTCACGCTGTCCACAGCTAACATGACACTAAATGCTCACATATTTTTTTACGAATAACCGCAGTACGTTGCTCCTATCTGCTCTGTTCTACTGAAAAGTGAGACCAATCATCACTGATGGAGTCGTTGCGTGGAGTAGTAGGACTAGCCTATTAACGATTAGGATAAATTACTTGCAATATTAAAATGCTTGTCTTTATGTGCACTACACAAGCATTGAAAACATGCTCAACAGCAACCAAGGAAATGGTTCTTAACTTTACGCTACTCCAAATTGAAGCAGAAAGAGCAGATACATACTAATCATTTTTGCAGGAGACTTTAAGTCAAAAAGCATGCTTTAAGTCATAATTGGGTTTGATAATAGTCAAAACTATGTAAAGTCAAATTAAACCGTGCCGCATTCTGGCTTTTATGGAGGTAAATACTTTATAACGGTACTTAACCTCAAACAACATGCATCAAAACAAAATAAGTAGAGTTGTCACAATCTCAACAAAATTATTTCGAAATGTATCTACTGTGGGATTCAAGTAAATCTGATAATGAAATAAGAAGGCGGCCTATATATAAAAATATTATATAGCGCGTAATCGATATTTTGACGACGAATTACGGTGATATTAATTTTTTCGAAATATTTCGTTCAAGAAAGCCGACAGTTGTACACATTTTAAAGAAAATTGGACATCGCCTGGCTTGTACAAATAAGGGTAGAGCCATACTGCCAATGGAGCAATCATTGTTAACCATAATATTCTATGCATTTGATAATGCCGTTTTCCCTCTAATTCTAGCAACCCAAGTCATCTGTAATATAAGCTAAGTCTTTTTCCTTATCACCACACGAGATTCCCGATACAAATGCCTTCAAAGCTCCAAACCAAACTAGTTCACGTCACTCTGACAATTAACACCCCCCAAGTTTTAGGAATACCAAACAAAAGAAAACAAGAGCACTTCAAATAAAGACGACATTGAAAATATTTATGAAATCAAACTTACTTCACCACAGATGGAGAGGACACTTTAACTAAAAGCCTCCTATTAATAAAATCGACTTGACTAACATATTTTGGTACCGGTCTTAAGTAAAAAGGGAAACAAAACCCATGTTCACTTTTTAGATATTTGAGATCCTGGGAAATGTCACTGGGTGGTATGATGATACGTTTTTTAAAAAAATTCAATACTGAATATGGGAATAAGAAGGAATCGGTTTACAACACCATTTACCACTCTTGGAAAAAATGCCATTCGATGGCATGGCATACAGAATGAATGGTATACCTATACGGAGCAGGACCCAAACACTGAAAGTTTGGGAATAACCAATAAGATTCCTTTCAACGATTGATTCACTTATCGCTAGGCTATATTTATGAATAAAATATAGGATACATATACTCCTGGGAAACTACGACTAGCTATATATGAGGACAATGTCTAAGCCAGTGTAATACTGCTGTTAGAGTTGTGGCAGGTGTCCTAACTAATCACCCTAAATAACCATCTCCGAGGGCATCTCAAACTAATGGATGAAAAAAATGTAGATTCTGTGAGACTGAGATAGAAGTGACACCCTACGGATATCCTAAAGATCCCCCGGTAACTAAAAGAACCACTTGCCCCAGGTCCCAGAGAATGAATATAACCCCGATAAACCTATCTACATAAAAACAGTGGTCTCTTCCATAAAATAGCAGTATATTTTACTCAGGAAGTCCGTTACTAAAACGAGAAACACACAAATACTGTCCAATAACAAGAGAAGAACCTTAATTGTTTTATTCTCAATTCAAAAACAAATCTACAATCTAGAGAGAGAAAAAAAGAATAATCGAAGAACAGTTGTTAGGCATAAACGTTCTAAGTGAAATTTAATAAGATGTCAATAAATGCAAATCCTAAAATACGACACTGGCATTGGGTGTCCGGTTGTAAACAAATTATAAGATAAACTCTGTTTATTTTATTCTAATGATGAGTCAATATACAAGCATTTTAACAAAAAAAGCTTACAGACAGTACCTATCTTATCATGTTTATAAAAAACAAGATAATTCAAAATTTGTCCGGCAGACGAAATTCACGGAAATGAAAATAATACTGCATACTCAACAAAAATTAGGTAGACCTAGTGGTATCTTTTAAAGCTATGGTTTTTAGTTTCATTTTTTGTGATTCGTTTAGGTTGTATTCTAGTGGAGCCATTTTGTCCTTTATTCTTCTTACCAGAAACTTATAACTAGTTAAAGATGGAATCTGCGGGGTATTTTACACCGATAAATCATGGCAGTAACCTACATAGGAATATGTGATAGATTTTCACGAGGATTTTCATGTAAGATGAGATACTTCATCTCGAAATAATAAAGAACCCATTACACGAAAAAATGATAGTCAAAACTTAAGGCGCAGATAGGTCGACAAATGATATAAGATAAAGTTTTCATTCTTATTTTTAAAGGACAAGATAACGTTAGATAAGTAACCATTTTCCGTCGGAAGTCGCGCTTGAAATCAAAATTTTCGTAAATGGTGGTGAAAAATTGTATATCCGTTCAAAACCAGAGTCCCAACTTACCGGATGGCGAGCTGCCGCCACAGCTGCTGCGGCCGCTGCGTTCATTCCAGCACTTGGATACATTTTACGTCAGCAAATCATGGTTTTCTCAAAACACACTGTATGTAATCCAAAAGCGAGACACTTAATCCACAGAACAAGGCACTGGCCAAAAATATCACTTCACACACTAAAAAAACTAAACACAAAAACAACGCACTGATAGTTAATCCAAAAAATGCAGGTTAGAAAGTTAAAGCGATGTCCGAAAACGTGAAACGAGCGTACTCTCACCACCGAGTATCGTTGGCGACTGACTTGTTCGTCTCCCCCCTCCTACAGCGCGCCGAGTCGTCCGCTCTCCTTCCCCGTAACCGCTAACACACACATTCCGCACTCTACAAAAAAAGCCTACAACCCCCAATCTTTCAAAACACCAGTAGCGCTATTATACCACACACATAAAAAAAAGGAGACATGTTGCTCGATTGTCAACGGTGCAAAGTGATTAATTTATTAATAAATAATATAGTGAAAGACTAGAAACAACGTACAAAACATTTTATCCGTAATCTATTTTCATATATTCGTACTGCTTTTAGGACATGAAAGTAGGTATGTTAACTAATTGGTTACTGCGATTACAATTAGTGTTGGTGTAATAATATGGGTCCAATGAGGCATCACACAAATCAGTTTGTGTACATCGCAATTCGATCTCCCAACAATCTCCCGTCGGAGTACTTCCACTCTACATTTGCTCAAATCTCCCCTAAAATGATCCGTACATGCTCACTATAAAAAGTTGAAAAAAAAAGTAAAAAACAAAAAACTACCCTCAAAATGGCTGCCTGGTAGAAAGCATCTCATTTTAGCTGAAACAGAGGTGGAATCTGTCCTTGTTCCACTCGCCTGATTTTACTTCAACCCCTTTCACCCTTATAAATATGGCGCCCTGATTGCCAGTATACCAAGCTGGTATCGAGTCCACATGGACTAGAACTTCACAAACACGTAACAACCAATCAACTAGCTCGACGTTCGCTTGTCACCCATTCACGAACCGTAAACCGATTTCTCCTCCTCTATTAAACGAACACGTTAGTTTTCTTCGTTCTGCGCCAATCGTATTCGAATATGTTCCAATGAAATCGCTCTGTTGTATGTTCGTTGCCTCGCAACAGTGCGATAGCTAAAAGTCGAGTCCACATGGACTAACACAGAGGTGCTGGTATACACGGCTTGCTGGATCTCGTAGCGGGCAAAACCGGCAAAACTAAGAGTCGACAAAAAAAATGAATATGAGTAAGATAAAATCTTGTGGGTTGGGGTGCGGGCTGAATCCTAACAGAACAAAAGCTTTGTCCGGCCTACTAGTTATTATTAGAGATCTCGGGAGGTTTTGTGAAAGGTTAAACTTTATAGCTAAATTACAATGGAACTATTTTTTTAAGTTCCTTTATGGCGTTCACTAACAAATGAGATTAGTAGATGCTCACTTAAGCGCACTTTTTAGTAATTGTTTTCACCTACATTATCGTATAATACCGAGTGTCACGAAGTTGATGAGTCACTTATACTAGTAAATGTAGAAAGTGTAGAAGCAAAAATTTTTAAACCTTGAACCCGATAAAACGAAGACTTTAATAATGATTAATTAGTGTGCAAAAACAACTCCGTTTATTTAAATTTTTGGTAATTATAGAGGGCGCCGTGTCAATACAATACCAAAAACATCTCACTGCAATAACAGAAAATCATGAATCATGAGCCTTTCATACACTTTTAGTTCGTGGTATTTTATTGTTAGTTAAAAATATCAAAAATTGTGATCATATGGTATTGAAATATGATGTCTTGCCAAAAACATTTCTTCTACATAAAATCTCAGAAGACTTTGAAGGTGCAGCATAGTAATAATGAGTATAACAAGTATAAAATGAAAATGTCTTTAGGCAACTCTTAGTGCAAGTGTGTACACCTCGTGAAATAACCTGAGCAACAACACAGTTATATCATGACACGTGTCCATTGAGGTTATCGTGAGTGGAGCCATTTTAGATTTGAAAACAGACTATATGGTCATTAAACTGCTCCCCATATCCTAAATATCATGTAAGATACCTCATAGAGAGGACTGGTAACACCCAAGCAGACTAAAGTTTCCCAGAAGAAAGACCTGGATACAAACGGGTCAAAAACTGGGGAAGGAAAAGGAGCAGAGGTGTATAGTAAAATAAATATTGCAAGATATTTCTTCTCACTAGGAGTACATACTTCTGCATTTTAGGCGTATGTATTTCTATTTATTCATGCTACCATAGAATGAGTCAGAATTAGGTAACAAACATAGGACTGACACTTATAGGAACATATTAACTGAGAGCTAGGCAGTCCTTGCAGCTTTCAATAGCCGCAAGTTAACATCCAAACTGATAGAAGAATGTCAGAGAGACCTAAATGACTACTTTAAAGTAAGATAGATGTGGGTGACAGGACATAAAGATATTTCTGAAAATAAACATGTTGATGAACAGCTACGACATATGTTGGACCAGAACCAGTTCTTTGTCCGAGGACAAATACAAAAATGGGTACAAAGCCAGCATAGACTACAGTGGAGGAACACTCCAAAGCAGGTACACAGTAAGACACAGGTACACACAAATACCTTTATATGTGACACATGCCTTAAACGGGCTGAAGAACTACTGAATACCATGTAGGAATAAGGTAAAAATTATCACAGGTTATTTAACGGGTCATGCCACATCCGTAAAATATGACTGTACAACAGGGATCTCAACTGCAGACTTTGTGGCATGGATACCGTAACTCATATCTTGTCTAACTGTGAGGCATTGGACTACAGGAGACAATCTTCGGAGAGGCGAATGTGCCGCCTGAAGCAAATGGCACACATCCAGTTGACCTATATCGTCTAATCGGTACGGACGGGAATGGCTAGGTGCGTGTAATAAATGTGGGAGTACAATAAGCCAACAGGCTGCAGTGCTCCCAAAAAATAGTAGCTGTCATCGTTTGCAGGAAAAACCTTATAAACCTTTATTTGTGCGAAGAAATGATGTCATTTCAGTATATAAAAGTGGAGAACAAAAAAAATATCCAAAAAATACATTGAAACATGAAGATTCGCAAAAAGAGGCACTTCGTAGATCGGCTGTTCGAAAGTATTTTAATCTGTCAACAAATGACAGATGCGATTATTGTGCATTCATTTAAAATAAGGAGATTTCCTGATTTCGATTATTTAAGATGAAATCTTCATATTTTGGGCCCAGAATTCTACAGCTAAAATATATATTATGAAGCACCCTGTATACATTATTTTCACGTGAAACACGTTGTCTCATATACTTCATATAATCTATAAGGTATTTAAGATATGTATAAAATATCACAATAATAAAATAGCTTTATTATGATTAATTTAAAACACTTATCCGTTCCACTATAGAGCAGTATTTATAAACCAGGTATGTTTCTGATACAGGGAATTGTATCCTCGGTTCTTTATTATCAATATAAACTGAATAAGAATAGAATTCTTATTCTAGGTATATACCTGGTTTATACTGGGAATATAGAACCGGCTTTTAGTGGGATTTAGTTTGGTGATGTCCATTTGATTGAAATTTTTGAGTTGTAATAATTTTCTCTTATTTCCATACTAGTTACTTAAAAAAAGGCAATTGCAACATACAAAAAAAAAATGACTGGCTGAATGGAAGATTAAAAGAAGTAGAGGAAGATAGGCGTAACAACCTAAAACAATTATAAAAAAAAGATAAAAGCACCGATCAAATATTGCAATAAAACAGGTGGAATAAAAAATGAACATGGCGTAACAGTACGGAAAAGCCATAGGAGAAGACAAAATACCAGCAGATGCTAAAGTATGGCGTGGAACCGCTTAAACAAATAAATGATTGCAATAATATAAAATCCCGAAATAAGATTAATTCAGATGAATAATTATACAATTCACGCTCTATTTCAAACTATAGCTTGTCCTATAGTGCGCACTTATACATAATTTTTGAGATAACCTGACAAGTCCCACCAAGATGATCTGTCTCTTTTAGAATCCTACTTTTCAATTATTAATAATACTATCTGGTAAAAAAATAATATTTTTAAAAATTTGAGGGGTTTATTACAACTCACCAGCCATGTATGCAATTCCGTGTTGGGTTTAATATGTCGACTCCAAAAGGATGTAGATAATCTACACGGATTTTTCGAAAGCTTAGTTTGCTGAAAGCGTTTGGTTTATTTGATTCGCTAATAGTGCTTTTCATACCTATCGAAAGTTTTTCAGATTAATGGATATGGGTCGTCAGGTGTTCCGCAAGGTTCCATCTTGAGTCGGACGTGATGCAGTTCCTCGCATCTACCTGCGTTAATCCCTTTTCGAACGGAGGGTAGGATTAAGACAGGTCTGCAGTTCCTCACACTATTGTTTGTAGGGTAGCACAATAATGCACCTGTTTATAATAATTTGTCTTCAGTTTCAATTTCGTTTGCAATAAGTAAAGACGCAGCAAAAATGGAAGTGTCCTCTATGTACAGTTCGAAAGGGAGTGTTTTATTAATTGTTAATAATTATAAATTTCATAAGGCAAGAGTGTCCTTAAGTGGTGAAGTATGCTGGCGTTGCAGTCAAAAATCGTGTCGGGCAGTTATTTACACTGTGACAGATGTAAATTTAACTGTCAGTAAAAGTAATTTGTGCCACAATCATTCTGCTGATGAAACTATTACTCGACAGAAATTGAGCAACTCTGTGAAGAGAAAAGCGCAGGCAGATCTTTTTGAAAAACCGGCGAAAATAATTCATCAAGAATTAAAAACCAGCACTGATACTGAATCATTAACAACGGATGATTTAAATTTAATTCGCCGGAATATCTACATGGCTCGAAGACAAGTACTGCCGCCATTACCAAAAACCACACAAGAAGTTTTTGCGACACTGGACAAAATGCAGCTACAAACTAATAAAGACGAAAATTTTTTATTATCATCGGACAGTTAAAATGAAATAATAATTTTCTCGTGTTTTACCAATTTAAATTTCTTGTGTCGTGTTAAAAACATTTACATGGACGGTACATTTAATTATTGTTCAAAATTTTTTTACCAATTTTTCACGATTCATGGATGCAATAATGGGCATTATGTTCCATTAGTTTTCTGTTTACTACCTAACAAGCACACAGATGTATATGTGAAAACATTTGAAAAAGTTACCAAAATTTGTGATGATTATAATTTATTATTACGGCCAAAAAAAATTGTGATTGATTTTGAACAGGCAATTCATAATGCAGCAAAATCAGTGTGGCCTGTTGCAGAAATTATTGGCTGTAGATTCCATTTGGGTCAGGCGTGGCTTCGGAAAATTAATTCAATTGGTTTAAAGACAGATTTTCAAAATAAAAATTCTGAAATAGGAAGTTTTTTAAAATTATTCTTTGGCTTGCCATTTTTAAATTGTGAGGATGTGGGTGATGCTTACGTAGAATTATTTGAAATGGCGCCTACTAATAATAAAGTGCTAGAATTTTGTGACTACATTGTAGATGATTATGTTGACGAAACTTCACATTTTCCTCCGAGAATTTGGGCCTCAGAAGTTAACTTCTTGCAGAGGACCACTAATGCGTGCGAGTCATTTCATGCAAAATTTAAAAGTTTTTTTTATGCGTCACACCCAAATATTATACAATTTACAAAAATACTTTTAGATCTTCAGTTAGAAATTTATGTAAAAATAAACACTGCAAATAGGTTTGTTAAAAAATATCGCAAAGAAATTGTAAAAAAAGAAAATTATATCAAATCTAAAATTGAGGAGTACAAAAATAAAAAAATAGATAAAATTACATTTTTAAAAATTATGGCAATTCAAAGTGTACCAAATTAATTAAGTTTTTTTATTTAATTTTTATTTATATGGGTTTTTATTTTTGTTTAGGTGTTTTTATTGTATATAGTATTTTTAATTGACGAAAATCATTGATTTAATGTTGTGTTTCTGTTTTTTATTTTACTTATATTTGTTCATATTTAATATTTACTAGCGGTATTTCTTCTGCTGCGGTGTGTTTCTGTTTGTTTATTTCATATGTATTTGTTCTGTTTGTTTCTTTTTTATTTTGTATTTTATTGTTATTATTTGACAAAAATATAATTTCATATTGAAACATTTACTAGCAATAAGTAAATATTACCTAATCAAAATCCCTCGCACTGTCATTGTGGACCTTGCTACCTGATACCTAATCCCTTCCCCTTCGTATGCTGCGAGGAACTGAACACAAATTTTGTACCTACCTGTTAATGTGCGAGGAACTAGACGACTCGCCTTGAGTCACCTCTGCAGTTGTTCCATGGTGTGAAAGCAACAATATTCCACTTAATCCAGCCAAATGCAACGTCATGTCCTTTGGCTTTGAAATTGATTTTATATATTTTATAAAAAGCATCCCCACTCAACCACCTGAAACCTTCACTAATCTTGATTTCATATTTCATCACATTCTCATTTTCATCATCATTTTCTTGTTTTGTGCCATATATTAAGACATATTTTTTAAATATTATAATGAATGTATGTTAAATTAATAATTAAATTTTATCATTGTGTCGAATATTTCGTTTGCCCTGCTCTGTAATTGGGGTTTACCCGTAGAGCAGTGTACCTATTAAATAAATAAATCAATTTGAAACGATCAGCTTACCTTAAAAAAAATTAAAAAAAATCGACAACGCCTTCAGGACCACATAAACAATATGTCCCCCTAAGTTGGAGTCATATGGAAAACTTTTTTATTATTAATTTTAGGAAGAAATGTTATTCTTCATAAAAAGTTCTGCATTATCTAAAACCTAGAATACAGTCATTAAATATCAAATTTTTTGAGTCGTATAAGAGGTTTGTCAAAAAATATTAGTTTCACTCAAGAGTAAAGTACCTTTAAATTTGACAATATCGAAAAATATTACTGGAAAAACTTGATCAGAATTAAAAACTACGATATGTAATATGTAATTACATTTTGAAAATTCACATTATGTTGTGTTATGTTTCTGTTTTGAGTGAACATTATTTATCTCTAGTGATTACGAAACACATGATAATCTTTTAGTTTTTCCATGTCTTTTAATAATTTTGCATTTAAAACGCGGAATAAGTGCATATTCAATTATTTTGCAGATAGTAAAATACATATTCAAACACTAAGTTGTAAAATTAACATCATATTAAGGTTAGAAACAAACAAATTTAATATTTACTCATACTAATGCTTCGACATATCCAACTTTTTTCAGGAACATTTTTCGATATTGTCAAATTTAAAGGTAGGTACTTTTCTCTTGAGTAAGACTCAGTACACTCACTCAGTACACTCAGTACACCCCACCAAACTTATCCTAAATAGCTTTAGACACATCCTCACGAAGTACCATAACCACGAAATTATATACACAGATGGATCAAAACTTGAACACGGGACATCGTCAGCAGTAGTAACAAACAAACATCACATCCTTAGTTCAAATAAAATAATAGAGATACTTTGGGTCCCTTCACATATCGGAATCGATGGAAATGAATGTGTCGATGCAGCTGCCAAGCAGACAGCCACTAACAACTCCCTACCACTCGCAGAATCCTCAATTCTCAGCTCAGATTTGAAAACGACCTTCAGAAAAAAAATCGGCGACCACTGGAAAGAGCTTTGGACACATTCTCCAACCAAACAGAGAAATCAAGAAATCCACTTTACCATGGACTAACCTGCCGAGAACTAGAAGAGCAGAGACGATTCTCACACGGCTTAGAATAGGTCACACACGACTCACCCACCAGCATTTACTCTCAAAAGACATTCCACCCATATGTGACATGTGTAATGTGCAAATAAGTGTATCTCATATATTAGTGCAGTGTCCTAAATTTAAATTACAAAGAGAACTTCACGGTATTGAAGGTTCGTTAGAGAACATACTAAACGAAAATCACAACATAGAAAACGTATTAGGGTTCCTTAACCAAACTAATCTTTGCTCTAGAATTTAAGGTACCTACCACATAACTGTATGTATTGTATTGTATTTTATTGCTAACTAAAACCTTGTTTCTTGTATTGTCCCACTGCTAATAACCCTTAGTGGTTGATGCAGTTTGATATTGAAATAAAAAAAAAAATAATGCCTCGACATATCCAACTTTCTTAAGTAATATTTTTCGATATTATCAAATTTAAAGGTACTCTACGTTTGAGTGAAACTAATATTTTTTGAAAAACCTCGTATACGACTCAAAAAATTTGAAATCTGATGACTGTATTCTAGGTTCTAGATAATTCAGAACTTTTTATGAAGAATAACTTTTTTTCCTAAAATTAATAATAAAAAAGTTTTCCCTATGATTCCGACTTAGGGGGGCATATCTATTGTATAAAGTATTCAATATTGAAGAAGGTATCGTATCGGGTATTCAGGCTTTTATTTTTAATAAAATTTAAATAAAATTGAACCTTAAAATATTATTAAATATAATATACTACAACGTATGAAAAACAAAAACAAATTCAAATCCGAAAATTTAAAATATTATTTGAGCAAGAATTCCAAAAATAACTAAATTATTTTTCACAAAACAATGTGAAAACACAGTAGGTAATTAATTTATCAAACAAAACTCTTCAGACGTATTAGTTCTTTCAAATGGATTAAATTTTGCTTTGACACCAAAATCAATACCAATAATAGACATAATAAATTCAATAGATCAAGTAAGTAATGAATTTCCTGAATTTTATACATTTAAAAGAATAATCTTAAGTAGGTACAACATATTTATTAGAATAAAGAGATAAATAAATTAAAGGTATGTAACGAGTTATTTTGTTGTTATAGATACAGGGTTAATTTTCAACACTTTAAATATATTATAACTCGTTACTTAAATTCAAACTCTCTTTTCTTTTATTGATTTTTATTTATTGTTAGGTATACTGTTGTTTTGTATATTTTTTTTTAGTATAAGACCGGAGGTACGTAAATGAATTCTATCATGAAATTTAGTAGTTTCTAAAGTTAAAATTTTTTTCAATCGATAAGGACATTTGGTATATATACCATTTATTTAATTTCAAAATACGTCTGGTATATGACAAATTTTTTGTGGTATCTAAATTTTACTAGCGACAATGAGGATATAAATAGCAGGAGAATTGATTTGGAGAGACAGAGACCGACCGCTGATTCACCTTTTACCTTTTACCTCTACCTTTATCGTTGACCGTTGCTAATTTTTGTACGTAAAGTGTGTGTCCCAAGTTTGTGTTATTCCGATCCGGGTACCGGCATATATTTTCAATTAAAGACAGTAATTCTTTTTTTAAAGTTGTGACAAAAGTGAACTACGATACCGAAACCGACGTAAGAAGGTAAACATATTTTTATCACCGTTTATTTGAAAATTTTCGTACCTCCGTAAAATAGAAAAGTTTGATATTTTCATGGAAATTTCCGTACCGGTTATTTTTTTTTTGTTGTTAGAAAAGTTGTTTTGTTTGAGATTAGGATAAATAAATGTAACGTTGTTTTAGAAAATGTGTTTTTGATTTCAATTGCGAAGTTAATTGGTTTTAATTATTCGCCGGGTTTATATTAAGTTCACATTCTATTTTTTTTCACAAGTCATTAATATACAATTAAGATTTATATGAATTGGTGCATCTTAATTATATTCAGGATCTTTTGTTTCTACACTGTGTGTCAAAATTAGTGGTACCTTTTATAGTTTTTTTTGAGATTGCCGGTTTTATTTTAGATTCAAGGGATAATCAGATTTGGAAGTGGCCTGGCCATAATT
>CAJUYI010000065.1:296704-307261 GCA_910591695.1 Galerucella pusilla
GCCGGTTTTCTTTAGATTCAAGGGATAATCAGATTTGGAAGTGGCCTAGCCATAATTTATCTGATTACCCGGCAGATTTAGACATTTTTAGCTTTCAGGTACAAATCTTTTACACCTTTTGTTTGTTTGTCGGAAAAATATTTTGCCGGTTAAATTTAGATTCAAGGGATAATCAAATCTAGAAGTGACCTGGCCATAATTTATTTGATTACCCTGCAGATCTAATACGTTTACGTCTCGTGTGTCGAGAGTAGTTTTCCGTGGTTGTGATAACCTTACCGGCTCTGACCGTGCGTTCTTTCTCCCGTTTTTTTTTTACTCGCTCCTGTAAAATTATTCATAACAGACCACAAGGTAGTAATAAACAAAGTTCCTGATTTCTCCGCTATTTACCGTAACTTATTTTAATATAAAAATCGATATTCAATTGAGTCGTATTAAAGATTTGATAAAGAATTGGTTGAAATAACTCAACAAGACCCCTGGAATTTTCCGTAACCTCCATCTGAGGCTATCTGGAACTCTTGACACTAATGGTCAAGGGGCCGTGGAGCAAACCACGTTAAAAATCTGGCGCCCGAGTATTCCGTCGAAAGATTTTTAGGCAAGGGTGTCCATAGTGACGTGTTCGTGTGGCAGGAGCCACGTGTACGAGGTAAAACGCGTTACAGGTATTTCCGACAGGTACACAGGATTAGGTATTTCCAAATAAATACACAATTAATATTTTACAGAAACTATTAAGCGTAATTACCAATATTTTAATCTCATCGTAAACATCAACCCCTCGGCCGAAATTACCCCTGTCATAAATGGTACCCCTTGATTTATGCAGGTAGGCCAAGGGATTACCGGCCGAAATTACGCCCGCCGAATTGAGATAACAGTAAAACAGTTACCAAAAATTGAATTAAATTTAGGTAATCTATCTTTTATAACTAAAAATAGATTTGATTTGGGTTTTAAAAATAGTTCGAATTCTTGAACTCGTATCAAAGTTCCCTTATCAATAATTATTAATAATATTAATATGAGACCTAGATAATAACATATTTCACTTGAGTTTTTCTAGAATGGTTCACACTTTTATAAAAATCTTGATAAAGTTGAAGTTGTGCATAAAATGTAGTATTTTAGTTACGATTTTAAAAGCGATTGCGATCAAATTGAAGTGTTATTCTCTTTGAAATGAGCGTAATTTAAAACTTCGATTAAACCAGGAGCGGAGTCGTAATTTAACACATCATTTTAGGGGATATCTATTAATAGTCATTTAACCAACAAAAGTATTAAAAAGGACTATTGAAAATCGAGAAATTTCAAGGCGCGAGCAAAGCGAGGTTTCATTATGGCTGTATGCATCCAGCTTACGGGATCTTTGGGCAAAAATCAAATATAGTTCTTTTCACGATCTAAAGAAACTGACCTGACCTGGGATGGGATAATGACATGCAATAAAGACATAAAAGTATTAGCCGTGTCAAGGCCGTATTTATTTTGTTGGGGAATAATAAAATATTTCCTGAACACTTCATAAGTCTTCTGGGTCATTCTTATTATAAATACTTTATTTTCTTGTAAATATAGTGCTGCTCTGCACGGTAAATCCGGAAAGTTTCATGGTTTTATTGCATCTCAAACCTAAGTCAAGTCAGTTTCTTAGATGTTGGAATATTGGATACCTGCACTCTATTATCTTGTATTTATTTCATAGGAATTGTTGCTAAAATTGTATTTATGTTTATTTATATTGATATATTGATGATATTTAACGGCATTTCGAATTACCAATAGGTACTGGGAATTTTTTGACCTGGATTTGGGAAATCTGAATGTATCAAAATGATTCCAAAGACGTATGTATTAATAACAAAATATACAAACTGCTTAAATAAATATAACTTTGTGTAAAATACGGTAAATAGCAGAAAATTTATTCAAAATGGAAATATTTTGAAAGATTATTGAAAGCAAAATAATTAATTATTAGTTAAAGTCAAAACTCTGGTTTAGGTACATAAAATAATTCAGAGATGACAGACGAAAGGGAACGTATTCGATATGCAAAGAGATATAAAACAAAGCGACAGTCTGAGCCCTTTACTGTTTAACATTTATATAGACAACATATTGAATTTATGTTAAAACATGCTCACCGTAACAATAAGGTAGATAAACTTAGAGACAGTAGAACTACAGACATTATAGTAGGAATTTTATCGAGAAAGAGAGCAATAGAATGAAACTATATAAGAAAGCAACATCAAATAAATTCAAAAAATCATTTTCACTGGGACTATATAACAATAAGGAGTTGAAATGACGAGTCAGGTTATATATGTTATTGAGAATTAATTTTTACAAAAATAAAAAGTGAAGTTTATCAAGGTGAAAAAAAAAGGAACTGAAATACGTAAGTATCTCATTAACGACAAATCAATCATAAATTATAAAAACTTTTCATGAATAGCTCACAACATTATTTCAGATTACTTTTGGAGATGGTCAGATGTAAACTCGGCCGCTGAAGGATTTATAATCTTCTCAATAAAATACGGTATGTAATTTGGCCGATCGTAGGTGGAAATAAGATTATTCTGACAATCTGACAACATCGCAAAGAAAATATCACCTTTAAAAACGATCATTGGTTAATTTTTCGAGAACAGCAAGAAATTGAGATACTGCAGTAATGGCCAGTTATTTAAACGTCATTAAAACTTTCACTTCCCTTGAATTGAGGTGGCCGAGTTTACATATCTGAATTCAGGTACAATATTTTGGCCGGTCAAGGTAAGATTACATACTCATTAGTAAGCATTAGGTACCTGATAATCTACCCAGTTTACAATCGCCGTTGGAGGTACCCTAAGTCAGAGATTCCCGAAAGGGCTTTTAGTTTTGCCAAAAATTTGAAAACTTTCGTAGAGAAGAATCATAACTGCACCGCCGTTGTTCGCGCGCTGCAAAGACTTACAGGGAAGAACCACGACTAAATTTACAGCAAATAATAAAATGTCTTCACTTGAAAACAAACTTGGCCTCTGGATCGAGTGTGTTGATTAAGATATCTAGTTACGAATGTTTTACTATTTTAAATGACTTTCTGAAAGAAAATGAGCTGCAATTAAGGAAAAAATATACATAATCATTTAATAAGCCTTGAAAAATCCCTGTTAGAGTATTTTCCGGAGATGCGTTACAAGTACATGAGCTTGTCTACCTTGTTCAGTGAACTCTTTGTATGGAGCTGCCCTTGTGTGGACCTCCATTTGAGTCGGCTCTAGCCACTTCCCTATTTTTTCTCTTATAGGTTATAGTGCCTCTCATATCGATGATGAGTAGTGGAAAAGAAATTAATGTCATTTATGATCGTTTTAACCACTATTCGGACCGGTACTCAAGGTACTGACAGTGCTCTAAGTGCAAATTCAGAACGCAGCACTAGAAGTATGGGATCAGAGGTCAGAGCATACACAGCGTCGGTGTCGAGTACTCTTCGTTTAGTATCACTTCTTCTTCTGTTGTCATCTTCATTCAATTTCAATAAGCGCTGCAATTAATATTTATTTCTGTAGTTTTAAATCTTCTGATAACCACAAAAAGATTTCAAACTTGTGTTTATTAATCGGCTACAAGATGATGAAGCGTGAAGGTTCTATTTTTTACTAAGGGAATCTAACTAAAATTTGTTTTATTTGAATCTTTGCAATAATACATGCGAAATTTGACCGTGGCTTTGACCGTACAGTTGGTGCGGTGAATCTTTTCCCATCATTCATATATAAACGCAATACATCAATTCATTAAATGGCACGTATGTCGTACATTGATGGTTTAATTAGGATGTGGCTAAAATGTCGGTGTACGTTATTTATTATTGAAGCTAGTGTAATAAATATTTGTAAATGATATTTTACAGCTATTTAGCAATATGCTACCTAAGCCATTAGTTTGAAAAAACTGTTAGTATTCCAGAGTTTTATGAGGTTATTCCGCAAATTCATTTGCATAAGAGTTAGTATTAATAACAACTACCTCAGTAAAAACTTTGCAAATCAAAATTGTCCCTCTAAGGTTATGGCTGGCAACCATTACTATTGGGCCGTCCCACCCATACGGTTCAACAATGAAAAATAAAAATCTCTTGGGTTGTGAAAATAAATAATAAATATTTTAAATATGTATATTTAACACTCATATTATATACAATAAATTTTATTTAATCTTCCTCATATTCAGAATCGGAGCTATCACCAGTATTTATGTCAATGGTAATTGGTTGAATGCCAATATCAACTATATTCTGCTCTCGGGCATACTACTTTTCTATAATTTCATGAGTATGCATAACACATTTTTCCCAAATTTGTTGATCACAATGTTCCAGTGTCTCTTTACACATATTTATAACAGAACTATCTGAATAACCATCTTTACCAATATATTTATTGTAATATGCCCAAATTAATTCAATAGCGTTGAATTCACAATGATATGGCGGTAATCTCAGCACTTCATGACCATGTTCCCGTAGTAATTCATCAATTTTATACACGTTTCCTTTTCTATTCATTTTTGCAATTTGTAACAATTCAGGTTTTGTAAGTTTTGTATCAAACTTAATGTTGTTTGTTGTCAAAAGGCAGTTGGCAAACTTTACGTGGCTTCTTTTTATGTGAAACGGAGCTCTACCTTATAACGATACCAAAGTATGCCTGGTATAGTTATTTTCACTATCTAAAACTGAGCCATAAAAGTATTAACCGTGACAGGGTCGTATTTATTTTGTTGGCGAAAAAAAATTATTACCTGGAAACTGTGTGCTTTGTAATTGTTCACTCCCACCTAAATTATGCATTGATGCAAAACAGTACTGAAGCAGCTTTCCGATTAGAAAATATGGCCTTGCGAATCATTGAGGGAGCAAAGTGGGATTCGCACTGTAAAACCCTGTGTTTACAAAATTCTATCCTTACCTTGTAGGTATACAGTGCTATTCAGAAGTCCCCTCCCCCTCTCGTATCTTTTGAACGGATACACTTACATTAATAAAATTTTGAGGGTGAAAATAAAGTGTTGTAGACTTCTCTACGAATGGTAATAGATGACGTCACAGTGCCACTCTGGCCAATAATTTTAAATAGGACCTTATGGCAAGTGATATCTCGTTTGAAAGGCCATATTAATTTTGTTTGGGTTCAAACTAATTTTGACGGATTAATTAAATAAATACCAAAATTATTATTTCACATTTAAATATTGAAGATTTTTCAGTCCGCCTCTGGTTAGTTGTCAAAAAAATTGACGTTTTTAATTTAATAGTATTTGTTGCTTTGCAAAGTTTTTCTAAATAGCTTAAATATTTAATTTTATTATTGTTTAATGAGACGTTTATGAGTTTACATAGGCAAAATGGTACGTACTCAAGCCGACAAAGTAGCAGCTATCTTAATAATTGGTGAATCTAGAAAGAAACTCCATGAAGCGGAACGTTTATTTAATGAGAGATACCCAGATCGCCGTATCTCGAGAACTTATTTGAGGGAGCTTCTTCACAAGTTTGAAGCAACAAGTAGTGTTCAAGATGCCAAACGATCTGGTCGACCAACATTTAGTGATGATAAAAAAATTGATATAGTTGCTGAAATGGTAGTAAACCCTACTTCCTCTTCAACTAAAGTTGCGTCTATCTGTGAAGTAAGGGTCCGTTGAACTATAGGGAAACACGAATTTTTGACTGATTTTGCGAAAAATCGATAGTACTCACCTATTTTGAGAATAATCCGTCAAAAAATTTGCGGGTTATACATATTTTGCTGATAAAAATCCAAAAAAAGATTTTTTTTCGCCACTTGAGCCATCACTTTTGGACTAGTTATTTTATACAAACCACAGTTTAAATGTATTGCACTGTACGGAAAAGTGATCAACAACATGTGTTCTCGCTAATTATAACAACATTTCAGTTAGTTTCTTCATAATATTGTTTAAATTACCACTTTTATAAATATTATATTTGACAGGCTACAAATTTGTATGAAAACAATTAAATCAAATGACAAATGACATAGAAGCTCTAGCGTAATGTGTGACATGGTTGCCAGGTTGCCAGCTGTAAACGATTACGTGAGAATAATGATATTTTTAAAATATTAATTAATTATTGCATTCGAATTTCATCTTGGAAAGTATTGGATGGGAGGGATGAATGCATTGTAATGCACATCAATCTATTCAAGAAGAGGAAAAACATTGAATAATTGGATTCACCCTTCCCCTTCTAGAATAACTTAATGTGGATTACAAATAATTGGTGGCATTTGCCTTCCCCTCAAGATATTCAAGAAGGGGAAGGGAATATAATAATTGGATTCACCCTTCCCCTTCTTGAATAACTTAAAGTGGATTACAAAGTATTGGATATCTTTTAAGGGCAAGGCGAATGCCTTGCACTCAAAAGATATTTCAGAGGGAAGGGAATATAATAATTGGATTCACCCTTCCCCTTCTAGAATAATTAAGTTTCCCTATAGTTCAACGGACCCTATCTTAATAATTGGTGAATCTAGAAAGAATCTCCATGAAGCGGAACATTTATTTAATGAGAGATACCCAGATCGCCCTATCTCGAGAACTTATTTGAGGGAGCTTCTTCACAAGTTTGAAGCAACAAGTAGTGTTCAAGATGCCAAACGATCTGGTCGACCAACATTTAGTGATGATAAAAAAATTGATGTAGTCGCTGAAATGGTAGTAAACCCTACTTCCTCTTCAACTAAAGTTGCGTCTATCTGTGAAGTAAGTAATAGTACAGTACAGAGAGTGTTGGCTAAAAATAAATTTCATCCATACAAGTTAAAAATGGTGCACCACCTTTCGCATGACGACCCCGACAGAAGAATTCTGTGAATGTATGACAAATAAAATTAGTCAAAAACCACATTACACCAAAACAATTTGTTTTAGTGACAAAAGTACTTTTTGCCTCGATGGAAATGTGAATACACAAAATGTAAGATATTGGAGTGACACCAATCCTCACACCTTTCGTGAACAACATACCCAATTTCCAGAAAAAGTCAATGTTTGAGCAGGTATTTTGGGAAACCACATAGCTGTCCTGGTTTCCCATATTCAAATTTAAGCGGTGAAGTGTATCTGGAGATGTTACAAAATGCAATTGATCCGTTAATTCTTGAAATTCTGGAAGATAATCCAGATGAATTCGGCCATCTGGAAATAACATTTCAACAAGATGGTGCTCCTGCACATTATTATGGTGCAGTAAGACGTTACCTGGATGAAGAATATCGAGGTAGATGAATCGGCCGGCGAGGTCCTATAGAATGGCCCCCTCGGTCACCAGATCTGACACGTTTAAACCCAAACAAAATTAATGGCTATGTAGCCAATGTCAATGCCTTTTAAACGAGATATCACTTGCCATAAGGTCCTATTGAAAATTAATGGCCAGAGTGACACTGTGACGTCATCTATTACTATTATGTCACCTGTTACAATTCGTAGAGAAGTTTACAATACTTTATTTTCACCCTCCAAATTTTATTAATGTAAGTGTAGCCGTTCAAAAGATACGAGGGGGGGGAGGGGACTTTTGAATAGCACTGTATATTTGAAATAGCAAAATTGATTTATTAGTATAGTTCTTTTCACGATCTAATAAACTGGCTTTATTGCATGTCATTATCCCATCTCAGGTCAGGTCAGTTTGTTAGATAATGAAAAGAACTATACATGCAAGAAAAAATAGTCTATAGACAGCTTTAGCGTGCTATATAGGTCGTTTATTATGATTTTGAACAATACGGAGCTTCAAACTGTTTTCCAAGTTAATATTGATTTAAAATATCCTTGTGAATTGAGTTTTATGGACGCTACTTAATTATATTATTGAATAAAAAGAATTGGAAAGTTTCTCATTAATAATATCTAATCCATTTGTCTGATAGGATCATTAGCGTTTCAGTTTTACTTATATGCTTCATCGATTCTCACTTAACAAGTCCCAAGGTTCCCTTTATTAATGTACTCTTATCCAAGATTTAATGTTTAGTCTAAACATCATTTTCCAGCACACTTATATTTTATGTGATGATCCTAGTTTATATCCGGTATTAGAATGTATATTGACCATTTTTTAACTATTAATCTTTTGATAATCCTTGGTTTAGTATACAGGGTGTCCTAAGATTTTTTACAGGCTGTAACTCAGGAGTTAACGAATATCAAACTTAGCTCCAATGAAAGAGCTTTTTATTTCAAATTCAACAGTGTATCACAGTGAGGGTACTCAAGTGGATAATTGCACCAAATTTTAAGTTTAATGTCTATTTGCAAGAATAACCAGAACATTTCGACTTTACAGTGATTTTATAAAAGATGTTCAGAATAGCCTCCGTCTGCAACAACACAAGCATCGAACTGTCTAAGTAGTTCACGTGTACATACCGCATGTATCATCATTTGGAATAAAAAGCTTTTTCATTTGAGCCTAACATTGATCCCCCTTCCATTGAATTTTTTTCATTGCGATGACGTCCCGGCTTATATGATGTTGTCACAGATACCCTGTATACCTCGGTTGGAATAACTGTAGGTCCCAAAAAAGATTACCCAATTTTCAAATAAACCTATTTGTTAATTCCCGAGTTACAGCCTGTAAAATAATCTTGGGACACCCTGTATGTGCAAGCTCTAATTTTATTATGTAGAAAAAGTTTATCTCTTTTTGGGCCCATGTAGTGATACTATTTTTGTTGTTTAAAGAAGTAAGCGACTAAATTATGGAACAAATTCATTATAGAATAGGATACTGCTGCAAATTTCTGCAGGTAGGTATCTGTTTTTTTGATGGCACCAAATGCAAATGAATGGTTACTTAAAATGTAATGTACACTTCGGTAATCATTTTATTTCATTATCTTGCACATTTATTTTGATCTCGATATGGATTAGGTTAGGATTAATAATTGATGGATTAATGGATTAATAACAAAATATTGTTGAGACAATATAATAAATGGTAATTTTGAATCAGCGAATTATTTAATTAAGCTATCATAACCGAAATTAACTGAATTTGTATAATTAGACGTTGTTGAAATCAACAAAGTGTCCCGTAATGTTTCACTGTGGTGCCTTTTGTGATTTAGAGATTATTTTCTACTGTCGCAACTCCAGTACGTGGGAAACTGATTCTATTTCACGACAATTCCTAGGTGAATTTTACTAAAACCTCACACTTGACCCACTGTATACAATGTGTAAAAGCCAAAACGGAATAAATTTAGCGTTTCAGTTACTGTAAATATTTATAAAAAATTCCGAAACATGTCAAATTTAAATTATAAATTGACAGTCTTCAACAGTTACAGTCCCAAATTTTTTGGGAAGTATATAGGCTTGTGCAACAAGGTAAAAGAAAACGGAGGGAAGTTAAGCGTGGTAGTGATTTAACCAACTTTCGACGGAAGTCGCCATATTGAGAAGCCACATTAGTGACATAAGTCATCAATTCTTGTGTCAACATAGATAACCTTAATATACTGAAATGTGTCAAATTGAAAAGCCACGTTAAAAATAGTGATTTTAAGTATTAGAAAGGTTATTTATGAGTATTGGTATAAATTTAAGTTGATATTGAGTTGTAAAATAGTGTTATAGAATTTTTGAATGTACCAAAATCTGATATCAATTCTCTAACAGCAAAGAGTACCACCTTAAAAAGATGCATATGAGAGTTTTTGTTTCCCCTAATTGCATAATTTAATGTACGCCTGTACGCATATTCAGAAGCCACTTTTGTCGATGATTCTTCATACTGTTATGTTCTCTTCTCTTTCTTTTTTACCTCGTTGGGCTTGTAATATATCGTTTATCATTCACCATTCATAAATGTTATCGTTGCATAGTTTATTGCAAAAATTAAGATATAATAAAATGAAATCATGTGGTTACCGAAATTCGCTATATAATATACTCAAAACCATGGAGACTATTATAGATATAAGGAGCACAAACTTGTATAGGAAAAATGTCGAATAAGTGTCCGCGAAAAGCATTGAATAGTAGATGGCGCGAGAGTAGCAAATTGGTCTGAGGACAGAGTGAAGCATGCCGACCAAATTACCTAACAAAATCTCCTTCTATATTAGTGTTATAAAAGTTGATTCTAAATTAACAATTAATGGTATAAACGAGTGTTGTGAAAAGTTGTCAAGCTAAACTAAAATGATAAAAAATAACACCGAATAGTAATACGGTGAAAATATACACCGCTACACACTCATTTTAAAGAGTAAGAGGATCTAATAATAATATAAAGAATAGGTTCACATTGAAGGGAGCTCAAGATATTTCCCACGATTTATTTCCATAACAGCAAAAGTATCACTATATAATGAACAGCAAGTGACAAACTCATGCTGCAGTACCTTTCAAACGAACAACATCAAGTACAACAGATCTACATCTACCAAATCAAATAATTTATAAGTGATTACACACATCAATCAAATATACTTACATTGTACA
>CAJUYI010000065.1:307661-321162 GCA_910591695.1 Galerucella pusilla
GTACAGTGAAATTAATTAACAATAATATTAAACATAGGATTGAAAATTTAAATTTTAAAATCTAACATAACTAAAACATTCTAAAAAAAAACTATTTGCAGAATACCTGAAACACTTGTTAGTCAAATACTTTTCCACCACATGCTTAAACACACTGGTTTCTAATTTCTTTCATCTTACTAACAAAAAGGACCTCACAAAACTCTGGGCCCATTTTGACATCTATGACTACTTCAAGAATTATATTTAATTTAACAAGTTATCTTCTTAAATGTACTACTTGTGTTTTTTTCAATGTTTCATACTTTATTTATTGAACATGTGTATGTTCATTGATATATCTACTAAAAACAAATATGTTCATGTTTCGAACATGTTTCGAAATTTTTTATTACCAAAAATTTGAATCCTATTTTTGATGAACACGAAAAAAAGCTGTGAAATACGTGGTACCCTATATTATGTCATATCATGGTTGTAACATAATGTAGGTACTTACCTATATGAAGTTTGATGTTCATCTTCAAAACAACATAATTCACTTACAGCATTGTGCTGATAGAAGGTAACAATCATAAATTATAATCAGCCATCCTAGACTGTCGATTACAGATTATGTTTGCATTAGACTTTTCAACAACTTACCGGACACTATCAAAATCAAAGAATATAAAAAGAAGTTCAAGAAGACTGCTTTAGATTTAGCCCTAAATTAAGAACCTTTCACAGCTGAAGAATGTCCTCAGGAGGACCTGTAGGAAGGAAGGAGAATCTACTTTTGCTTTCAAATTGTTTATATACCTATTTATATTATTTAAATGCTTTCATTCCACTTGCATGTGTACTAACTGTGATGAAGATATTATTTTCATTTATAATTGATTTTATAAATCCTGTTGATAAAACTGTTTCTATTGTTATATGTACCATTAATCATACACTTATTTAACAGAACATACATTTTTAATTGTGATATTGTATAGCAAAACAGTAGGACATCACACTCTCCGCAAATTGTTTTGGTACTATTCAGCATTCCACTTATAGCACAACTACCACATGTCATCTTCTTTGAGTTTGAAAGAGTCCAATCACAATTTGTATATTCCACCAATGCTATCTTGAAATTGTCTTTCTTGGAACAAAAATTGGGTTTGGCTCAGAAAATATCAGTGATTGATGGGTACATATTTTTGCATAATGTGTAGAAATATGTGGAATATTTTCTATTCATTACTATTTTGCAACACAATTATATAAATATATTGAAGAAACTCACCTTTAACCAAACATAGCACCAGCTACGCGAGATACTAATTTTTTCCTTGGTATTTGCTAAAACCAAGCGTAAAATGTAACCTAGTTAAAATAAACAAACCATCTTCATTTACATAACCTTAAATAATTCACCATGATATTTCAACTAAATGTTTCAGACCAATTTGCTACACGAGCGCCATCACAATTTAACGCATTTCGAGGACACTTTTTATATACAGAGTTTGTGCTCCTTATGTCTAGTCTCCATGCTCAAAACTTATTTATCACATTAGATGACTTTCTATTTTCTAATAAGTGCACTTTTTCACTAAACGATAATGCTAATCGCATAACCGCTACTGGTCAACGGAAAATCCTCAGTGGATGACAGAAGAGCACACGTAATGCCCCAAAAAGTTAATGTTTAGGTAGGGATTGCTGGAAACCATATCATTGGTCCCTTTTACATTGAGGATAATTTGAATGGCGATTGTTATTTGGCACTACTTCAAAATAATGTCATTCGAAGTTTGGCAAATCATATCCTGATCCAGGAAACTTTACGTTCCAGTGAATACGATATGGTTTCAGCATGATGGAGCACGACCATATTACCAACGCACTGACCGGCAGTCCCTAATGCAATGTTTCCCAATCAGTGGATAGGTAGGCGAGGATCAATAAAATGGCCAGTGCGATCACCTGATCTAATATCATTAGGTTTCTTCATATGTGGATATGATAAGAGCATACTGTACAAAACTAAACTTTTCGATGTAAATGACGTAAAAGAACGAATAACGCTTGTGTTAGGTAGATCACGCCTGATAGGTTAAATCATGCTAGAAGACAGTTTTATTTTAGATAAGGATGTTGCCAAGACGTTCACGGTGAACATTTTGAATATCTACTTCCTTGACATTCATCGTTCTTTTTGTAGCGAATATCGGTAGCCACATGATTTGTTATTATTTTATCTTAATTGTTGCAATAAGCTTGAAAACGATAACACAAGCCTATACTTTCCATTTGAAAAATTGGGCGGGGGTTATAGTATATTAAGTATTAAGAACGGTAAGGGTTGTTTACCGGTCGACAGTAATGTTTTGCTGGAGAGATAAAATCTTCAATTACAATGGTAATATTAAAGTGGATTTAAATGGTTTTAGAAGTACCTATTGTTACTAGGAAGTATTAACCCAGAAAATTGACCTACTTTAAATAACTGTGTCCTTAATAATGTTTTTTTCAATGTTTATAAATCCTAAAATACTACTGAATTAAAATTATGGGGTAATTGTCAGTAGTAATAACCCAAGGACATTGATAATTGTTCGAAAAAATCTTATGACAGATTTCGAAAGCAGAAAAAATAAATACAAATATTTACATAATTTTTAACAAATATTTAAATTAGATTTTACAGTATAGGTTGGTAGCTTTCAGGAACTGTAAGACTTTCTTGATTTCGGTAGGGCAGTGAAGCATTTCCTTGAGGTTGGGCCTAAGATCAAGTTGTTTGTATATAGCAGCAAATTGTTTGCAGTCCGTCAGTATGTGCTTAACGGTCACAATATCGTTACAGCTATGGCAAACGGGACGGTGAAATTGTTCATATGTATAAAGTATAAATAATGAAATAATTGTCAGTTTTGACAGTACCTACCTAATAAATAAATTGAAGCTCATGTAGTATCTCTATGTTCAAACTTAAACCGTTACGTGAAGTTTTTACATAACTACTTTTCATAACTGATATTTGAAGGTTATGAAAAATGTGACGTTACCTAACGTCAAGGAGTGACTTAAAGTGTCACATTTGATAGCGGAATTAGATAAAAATATAATTTGCATTTTGGTGAAATTGTTTTCATGCTATTTATTACTTTTTATATTGTTCTGTTCGGTTCTGTTCATTAAAAAATATAAATCTTCTTATTTTTTTTGTTCCTTTTGTGTAATGATTGAAGTAATATATTATTTAGGACCACTCAAATGTATGTAGGGCTAAGACATCGGTAAGTAATTTACTTACCGACGTCTGAACGGTAAGTAAATCACTTACCGACGTGTTAGACTTAGAAACCAGTAAATACAACTTACCGTCCTGACAACCGATGTTGTATATAAACAAAAAAGATCAATCGCGCAAAAAGCTATAACGTCTACATATGAGCAAAAAGACGTGCAACTTTATATGATTTTTGACGTGTTTTTTATTTTGTCATAGAAGTGACTTCTTCAGAATTCAGAATGATGTGGAGTAGTTAATTTTCATTCCCGTCACTTCTCTTATTTGGCCTCTATTGAAGTTAAATATTTAGTTGATTAGCGTTTTTTGGACAGAAGTTTGCTGTGTTGCTGTTTTTGGCACATGTCTTCAGTACGACTGATGTTTAGTTTGAATAAAACCACGTGCAGCAGTTTCTAACATTCCAAATAAAGGTTCAGAACCAGTGAATGAAAGTTCATACTCCAACATTGATAGGGTGTCTGCCGTTTCATTGCCAACGATATTCTTGTGCCCGGGACTCCATTATGGTTTGCCACGGTTAAGAAATTATGTAGGCAGCCCCAGTCCCAGCTGAAGGATATTTTGGCCTCTATACTCCTTTTCCAACATAACTAAATTATTTTTCAGCTTAAACTTCCAAAGCATAGTACCCGTAAATAGATACGCCAATGTATGTTAAGTTGTAAGAGCTACCGGATGTAGGTATCGTTAAGAATTTTAATTTTTCAGCTGATGCATTTGATAACTACAGTTTTGTTTATATTTGCATTCATTTACTGGTCGAAAATATTCGTTATGTATCGGTTAACAATATCATATAAATTAAAAATTGACATACATACATTTGTACAGGAAAATTCAAGCAGACAATTTGCGGCTGGGCGGGAAAAAAAGAGTATTATAGTAGAAATTCTGTATTCTGTGAAAATCGATAAACAAATTCGTCCAAGTTGCATTTTAACATCAAAATTCTTATAAAAATGTACTATTCAATACTGAACTTGGAAAAAGAATTAGATTGGATAGCAAAAGCTTAGATATGATATTTATAGCCATTTTCTTAAAAATAAATGAATAAAAATTTCTATTTAACAAATTTTTGTATCACTTATACCATACAAAAACGGAGGTATTATAGTCATCATCATCATAATCATAAACCTTAATATACCCGAAGGTGTTAGGTGTTTTGTCCATACAAGGTTTGTACTTAAGTATTTCAGTCGTTTTTATACACAAATTTCGCCCAGCTTCTCCTATTTCGTGCAAGTTCTTTCCCTTCCTTCCAGCTCTTGTTACTTTTTCCCAGGATACCAGCTATTACATCATCCCATTTCCTTCCAGGCCTGCCTCTAGATCTTCTATTTTTTGGTTAGGTTTGCCATATCAAATTGACTTGTCTCGAGTTGTCCATTCTTACCATATGTCCAAACCACTTCAGTTGTTGTCGTTCTATACTGTTTATGATCGGCTCGACCTCCAATTCCTTCCTAATAACTTCATTGCTCACTCGGTCTTTTTTTGTGATGCCCTTTATGCCCCTTAGAAATTTCATTTCTATGGCTTGTATTTTGCTCTTCTGTTGTTCCGTGAGTACCCAGCTTTCACAACCATAGATTAGGATCGGTTTGAATATGGTTTTGTAGACTATCAGCTTTGTTTTCGTCGACACTTCTTTCTTCCTTACAAGCGTGTTACTTAATGAATAGTACAACTTGGTTGCGCTTTCTATCCTGGTTGTTAATTTCCGTTTCGTTCTTCCCGTCTTTGTTTATCAAGACACCTAGATACTTGAAGTTATCCGTTTGTTCTAATTCTTTATCGCTTAAACTAACAACTGTTTGGACTTCGTTTCTACCGATCACCATTATTTTTGTTTTATTCGCATTAATTTTTAGGTTGTATTTCTTCAGTGCTTCATACCATAGATTTAAATTGTTTTGCAGTTCCGTTTGATTCTTGGCACATATCATTAGATCGTCTGCGAAGGCACATTCTGTTATGTAGGTTGGTTCCAGATTTCTGTAGCCCACCAGAAGTTTCTTTGCTTTTTCTTTGACTTCCTGCATTACATCGTCTAGTATAAGGTTAAATAAGGTGGTGCTTAGAACTCCTCCCTGTCTTAAACCTTCCCTAGTTAGAAACTGCTCAGATTCGGCATTATTTGTTCTTATGTAGTTTCTGGTGCATTGGTATAAGCTGGCTATGCTGCTCCTTAGTTCTTCGTTGACCCCTCTGTTTCTTAAACTGTTCCATACCGTCTTCCTTGAGATACTGTCGAAAGCTTTTTCCAAATCTATGAATGCTACATACATATTGCTATTATGAAACTTCTCAATCATTAGTTTTATGGTAAATATGTGGTCTTGTACTCCTCTTCCTCTTCTAAATCCGCTCTGTGAGTCTTCCAGCTGATGTTCAATTTTGGTTTTTAATTTACAGTCTAACAATTTTTCGTATACTTTTGACACAATGCTTAATAATGTAATACCTCTATAATTGTTACAGTCACTATTGTTACCTTTTTTGTGAAGAGGCAGTATTATTCCTATCTCCCAATCTTTAGGAATTCGGTGTTCCTTTGCAGCTTTATTGATTAGAATTGTTAACACTTCAAAGCCTGTGTGTCCCAAGTTGTGCAGCATTTCTGTTGTTATTTGGTCATGACCTGCAGCTTTACCTCTTTTCAACATTTTTATTGCTGCTTTCACATCTTCTATTTCGAACTGTACATATTCACATTGCTCTTGTTCTGCTTCTGAGATTTCTTCTACCATGTTCGTTCGTTGTACAGTCAGTACCTATGTCTTCGAAATGTTGTTTCCACCTTTCCATTATTTCCTTTGTCTCTGTCAACAGTTTGCCATCTCTGGATAGAAGATATGTATTTTTCGTATTTCTTCCATTTGTTTTTCTTTTCTTTGACTTCTTTTTTAAAAGCTTCCGACCACCAGTTTGTTTTCTTCCTCGTTAATACAAATTCCACATGTCTTCCTGGCTACAACTAGTATTCTACTTTTGAACTCCTTCCATAAGTCCTCTAAATCGTAAGTATTCACATTAAATTTGTTATTATGGCTTCCATTTCTTTTTGTGTTAAATCTTTGTATATCTTTGCTGTTTCGCTATCTCTTAATTTGTAGCTTCTTATAACTGTTTTATGTACTGGTTCATATGTTACACTCATCTTACTTGCAATTGATACTATTTTCTTTTTAATTTTTGACGTTACTAAATAATGGTCTGTGAATAATTCTGCGCCTCTTCGGACTCTCGTATTTATGGTGTCTTTCCGGTTTTGGTTAATTATGATGTAGTCTATAATTGATTTTTCGTTTCGAGTCTCAACTACTCTGGTGAATTTGTGTATATCTTTGTGTTTGAAAAATGTGTTTGTGACAATCAAGTTATTTGTCAAACACAAGTCGATTAACCTTTTCCCGTTGTTATTTTTGACGTCTTCGCCATGAGTCCCTATTGTACCACCCGATTCTTCATCTTTCTTTCCGACCCTTGCATTTAGGTCGCCGATACTTATTATTCTATTGTTGTTATCTTCTACTAACTCCGATAGCTGCTCCCAGAACTTGTCTTTTCCTTGTTTCCGCTCATCTTCGCCTGGACCATATACCACTATTAAGGTTGTTGTATTTGCATTTTGTCCGTCCAGTTCTAATTCTATTTTTAGAATCCTCTCTGAAATACCCATCCAATTCTTTACATATTTTTGAATATCTCGCTTTATAATGCACCAGACACCTTCTCGTGCTCTTTGTTTTTTGTCTACTCCAGTATATATTAACATATGTCCTCCATCTAATAATGTTTCACTTGTTCCTTTCCATTTAGTTTCAGTTATACCCAATAGATCTAATCCTATTTTTTCAAACTCCTCTTTCAATTCATTTTCTTTGATGCTATGCTTCTGACGTTTCATGTCCCTATTTTCCAATGAGGTTTTTCCGCTCTTAATTTCTCCTGCTGAATTTCCTTACCATGTCCATTGTCGTCGCCTTTGTCGTTTTTATTATCATTGCTTCCATCTGTTTTTATTGGTTTTTTGTGATTTTATTAACTCTTTTACTTAATTGTTCCGACGCAATGGTATTATAGTATTGATAGCATATAACTATAGTAGCTAGAACAAGTCCTTGGAATTCTGTCAAATAGCGCATACTTAGCCCTTAGGTAACCCATATAACGAATTCAAATTATTTGTAGCATTTGTAAACACAATACTATTGGTTGTGACGTAAAACAGTATAATTCGATACTGCGCGACAAGGAACCTTTAGGAGCGGTCAATTTAGTTCGGAGTCAAATTGCGAAGTGAATAAAAAATGTCGTTCGAAGAACAAAAATGTTATCTGTGTCACCTTTTGACGTGTCAAATGTAGGTACTATTTATTTGTTACATACATATTTGGGAAGAAATCGTCAAAGTTCATCGCAAGAACGTGCAATGGAAGATATAAAAAAATATAGAAAAGATTGGGTTTGGTAGAAAATACATTATTGGTTTTTGAAGTTAAAAAGAAGGAAGAAGGTATCTCAGAAGTATTTGAAAAGTGGTTTATTACACTTAATCCGGCAACATAAAGATAACTGTTGGTAATGTTTAAATTAATACTGGATATTGCTTTACAAAGCTATTAATTTTGTAGTATTGTTATTGCCAGAACATATTATCCATTGTCATATTTTTTTCAATTTAATTGTAATAAATATAATTAAAGTAACTTGACTATCTGTAATTCTACACCATCAATAATGACCATAATTTGTTTGTTGTCGATGTGAATCTGAATCTTCTTACGTTTGAATAAGAAACGAAACAGGAAAAAGTCTTACATTTTGTTTTGCGTAGGTACATCTGAAAAATATTCTGCAGATCAGAGGAGAAATCGACTTATGACTAATGTCTTTGCTATCAAGGCATATTTAATATATTTGGAACACGACTGATAACTACGTTTTCGGAACACACCCTTTAGTATATAATCTGGTAACTTTTAGTGGTGTGAGTAAGGCTTTTCAAATTACTCCTCCTGGTTTTTAAATGAACTATAGTTGTTTTGCATGATACATAATGAGAAGCATCAGAGAGAATCGATTCTACCAGCTAGTAATTGTAACTTTTTATCCTACTGTTCATTTTAACCATCAGCTGAGACCACTTGCACATTTTAGTTTTACTCACATTATTTATTTTATAGTTTATTATTAATTTAAGATTAAACAGCTTGCTCTCACAACGACAGCTAAAAGTAGATCAACTGCGTGAGCCAACTACTATCAAGTTTACTCTACACTCAGAAAAGTGTAATAACTGTGTAGCTATGGTTGAAATAATACCCTTCTTGGTGTGCGTCATCGATTGTTAATGTCTTTTTAACACATTACGCAGGAAGAAATGGAAAAAAAGGCAGATCTGTGATTAATCCTAATCAAAATATCACAATAATGAACCGTTTAAATGTATTACAAACGTTAACCCTAATCTTTGACTTACAAAAATTTGATTGGTTGATGTTTAGATTACGCTCAAGCTCAATCTATCAATCGAGAGTTTAAAATACTATAAAGGCGTTACTTTCGTAGCGGCAATAAGTCTTACGTCTTTTTCTTCTGAATAATTACCAGCTTCTTTTTCTAACTGAAAATACTTGAAAACTTTCAAAATACTGATGTTTTTCTGTGTATTCATGCATATTTTTGTATTATTCATATAAATAAAACAATAAGATTAATATTCACTTTTCATAAATAATAATTGACGGTAAACAACAAAGTACAAACCTGTCAAGAACTGTCAGTGTGATCTTCTGTCACACTGGTCTGTACTTTGTTGTTTACCGTCAATTATTATTTATGAAAAGTGAATATTAATCTTATTGTTTTATTTATATGAATAATACAAAAATATGCATGAATACACAGAAAAACATCAGTATTTTGAATGGTCTCAAGTATTTTCAGTTAGAAAAGGAAGCTGGTAATTATTCATTGCATAGCCTTTTCGAATTTGGCTAAATACAATCCTGATGATCTTATTTATCAAATTTAAGGTTAGCTATATGTCAAAATAGGAAATAAAATAAACGACATGCCGAAAACCCGGATATACGTCACAATCGATGACGCACACCAAGAAGGGTATTATTTTAACTATATTAAACTTTGTTATTGTTTAACGTAAAACAATTGTTGAAACCAGTAATAATTCTGTATTTATTTTACTTCTACCTGTCTCCGTAGAGATACCGGTTACCTACGTTCTATTCATATCTCGATATTGTTCAGGAAACCTACTATGTCACCTCAACTCCAGTAAAGGGGGTTGAGCTTTCACCGCAAAAGGGCTTCGGTCTCCAAAAGGGTATTTCAGTCTCACTATTTGTTTGTTCTTCTAATATTTAGTTTCTTTCTATTTGTCTTACGTAAATTTTACAGATGAAGTTCTAGCTTCTCCAAATAAGTAAAATATTCTATTGAACAAAATATCTTGGCATCCATCTGGAGTAACGTCTAACTTGGAAAAAAAACGTTGAAATGAAAAGACAACAGGTTGACAGATGTACGGCTACTAGGTCGACGATCAAAACTCTTTCTTCACAATAAAATCCTGCTGCAAAACCCATCTGGACTTATGAACTCCATCTATGGGTGTGTGCAAAACCAACGTCATTATCATCATTATTATCATCATCATCCAATGATTTCAGTCAAAGCTACTAAGGTCGATAGCGGAAGCACCAAGGTATGTCAGTAATCAAATACTGCTTGACGACCTAAAGATTCCTTTCATTAGAGATGAAATCCATCAAGCTACGGCGTCATACAAAGAACGAACTGTGCATCATACAAATCAGTGAGTAGAATAGATTTTCAACAATGGCCCCACCATTCCAGATCTGCTTGAAAACTAAACGGCAATAGAATAAGTTGAAATATAACTGGATATTTCCCTTTAAGGTCCAAAACTTTTATAACATATACTTAATACTTTATAATGATGTAGGTTGTAAATTAAGTCAAATATACAAAAAAATAAATAACAACCATGTGTGATCGACTAAATCGTCTGTAAATTGAAATATTTGGGTAATTTCGAAAGTTACACATCAGTTAAAAATTTCAAAATAATTTACTATGTTACTCCAATACGGATACCGTTAAATGGCATTTGTTTAACAACTTTATTTCGACTGGTTTACATGAAACATTAATATGTTTACATGATCCATTCAAATCAAATACTTAATGGAAATGTTTTATTACATAATCAAAGTACAAATAAGGTTTTTTATTATTGATAAATAGAAATGTTATTCTTGTTATATTGTGTTTGATGACTTAAATATTACGTACACTGTAATGTTATACTTTATTGAAGGTTAAACATTTTTTAACATATATATTTAGATACTTTTGTTATTATAATTACAGGGCACAATAGATCTTTTAGGTCTCAGTGAATGTCACCCCAAAAATCACACATACATATTATAATTACAATGGAAATTTCAAGAAGGAAGGAATAAAATAAAACAAATTTTCGACTTCTTTTTGTTCCTTTAATTCTACAAATCTGTGCCAGTGAGTGGAGCTTATTAAAAATTTTCTTAACGTTGGCTGGATGTCCTATAGGATAGGAGGCCATTGTAATCTAGAAGAAGAAGAAAAATTTTCTTAGCACTTTTATATTGGTACATGTGCAATATCTTCATTCAGATTCTTAGGATAATGCGGGTGGCCTGCATCCGGAAGGTACTCATTCCCCGAACTTACATACGACCAAAGATAAAAAAATACTTATGGATGGGAAACTGACTCGTGGCGCCCTCTATTTGTACGGGTGGCGCCACATTGAGAGACACGTCAGTACCTCTAACACAAATCAGATGGTTGCGAGCTTCGCTAACAACCGAAAAAGATGATGTAGTTTTACTTTTATTGCAAAATGACATTTATGGTCCATTTTTTGATATTTCATTTAAAGTTACTCAACATTAGATTGATATTACAATAATAACAATCAAATAGTCAAGTTAAATTAAATGAAATATCAAAAAATGGACCATATAATGCCTGAAGTGGTAAAGATTAGCAATAAGTTTATTTATATCTATATTTTATTGAATAAAAAAAGTTTACAAGGAATGAAACGTTTCTTTACATATTTCAATGAAAAACATAAAGAAAAATAAATAGTAGGAATTCAACAACAATGCTGGGAAGTTCAAAGCTATATGGAAGAATAACTACTTCTGTCACTTTTCATTTAATGAAACATGTTTTTTATAAAGATAGAACTTACCGGGTGCACCGCACATTACAGTCTTTCCCAATACATTGTCTCTTAAAGTAAAAGTCCCACTATTGCAATACAGCAATAAGCACTCTGGTGGCTCTAATGTAAACTAGTTTCTGCCACATTGTTTTCTAACCACAGCTTTGTAATGTTGGTTTACCATTGATTTTTATTAATTTAGTATTTTTTTTAAACC
Organism: Galerucella pusilla; assembly: GCA_910591695.1. NCBI lineage: Eukaryota > Metazoa > Arthropoda > Insecta > Coleoptera > Chrysomelidae > Galerucella > Galerucella pusilla. Next base: position 319,446 of record CAJUYI010000065.1, read on the forward strand.
ATTTTCATTTGATCTTCTTCGTTATTGTTATATTTTACTAGTTGTTAGTGTTAGGAATTTGTCTTTTTAGAGTGGAAGCAACCCCTCAGCTCCTATAATGTCTAATAATTTTTCTGTGACCAAAAGAGACACTGAAAAGAAAAAATAACTTTTCATAGATTTCACGAGGGAAATGAAAATTGGATAGTAGACTCTCAATAACCTACGTGGTTAGAGGAAAAAGCTTGAATGTGTTTACATTGGCCACCACCTCCTGCTTTGAAAGAACAAAAATTTGCATAATTTCCATGTACCCATCTGTACCTAATTTTAAGTTCTCCATTCACTCAATGAGGCTCGAATTGCATTGCGCCTGTCTGAAGACAGAGAGCACACCCTTTTATCATTAAAAATTTCCATTTAGTTTTTCTATATAATATTATATGGACTGCATTGAGCACAGGGCCGCGCCTAGCTTCAAATGCGCCCCTGGGCAAGGAACAAAAATGCGCTCTCCCCTCAAAATATATACTCTCTTTTTTTTAATTATGTATTCCCCTGTGGTGATGCGAAATAAAAATTAAATAATGACAATAAAGGAAAATTCTTTATAATGAATTACTAGTAATCAGTTATTCGATTGGTTACAGGGGCGTACTCCCAATGAATATTTTTATTAGTAAAAGTAAAGTAAAAGATTGAGAATGTGGAAAAACTGAAAATTTTAATACTAAAAATTTAAATGTTGGACCGCGCGGTCCTGATTGAGGACCTCTTAATTTTCCACTTCACACAGAGAACTTTCGTTCCCTTCAAAATACCTCATAAATTCCAATAATCTTAATTTCGATTGGGCCAGTTGTCTTTGTTTGTGAGAAGACGATTAAAGGATATGTGATCACTAGATTTGCTCTATCTCTGTACCAAACTAACACCTTAACACTAATCATTACAATAATCAATAATTATTATGTCTACATGAACAATAATAAGAGAAAATGTAAAATTCATCAGAATCCCAGTTTAAACAACGTTCAAAGGGCCTAAACTACGCTTCAAATACGCTAAACACAAGATAAACAAAGTAAACAATGTAATCGATATGGAATAAAAAGTAAGGTTATGAATTAATGTGATAGAAAGTACTTCATCTGTCCCCGCCGGTAGCGCTGCAAGCTTAATTTGAAATCCCAATAAGCAATAAAAACCAAGTTCTTCAACATCGTTTTCGTCATTGAAATTATACACCTTATTATCTTTCCTGACCTGTTTGATGCCAGGCGGTCCTGCACTGTTATCCGCCACAAGATCCCCAAAAACACAAGAATATATTTATTGCAATAACACGTCTATCCGAAAACAATAACAATAACTCGCCACTATAAAATAAAAACTTCTCTACGCCAATGCTAAACATACATTGTGCTATAAGATAAGGATGCTTAATACAAATGACGGTGAAAACCATCAAGCGCTCCTCTGGACTATGGCTGATGATGTTAAAAACCGTCATTAGCAGCCAACGTGTTAACAGTTTTTTCTGAATGCATTGTTGGTTTTCTGAATGGGACTCTGCACATTATAGAATTCTACTACCGACTCTTTCCTACAAGTATTATCGACGAAAGTAATCGTTATTGCTTTCTATGTGAAGACGTATCGTTTTCTACCATTACTAAGACATCTACAATGAGTCAAGAAAACAGTGTATTCTGTGTAAAATAATTTAATTTTTTTT
>CAJUYI010000065.1:326162-394300 GCA_910591695.1 Galerucella pusilla
ACTCTTTTTTAATTTTTTCCGCTCATAGGAAAATACCCTATTGTAAGGAGTCATCTTTGATTGTGATTTTCTCGAAGTTACAAAAATGGGATATAGAACAATTTAATATTCATGCTCCGAAATGAGTTCAAATGCACTTTTAATTTTCTTAAATTCGCTCTGGTTCAATACAAAAATAGATAGTTATGTTCAAAAAAGTCGAACTCCGTTTTCATATCACTTTCGAATACTTCTAATTGCTTAGAAGATAGCCATACGAGCAGAAGCACGGGGGATTTAAAAGATTCAACTAAAGTATGGCGGTTCGCTTCGCCGCTGTGTTAAAATTTTTCTCTTTTTGTTTTTAGTTCTTCTTTCACACTTTTTGAAACAAATACCTCTGATTTATTTTTAATTCAATGTTTTTCAGACAAAAATTGTGGAAAAGGAATAAAAAAAAATAATTTTCACCACAGCGGCGAATCGAACCGCCATACTTCAGGTTTAACTTTCAAACTTTCTGTGCTCCTACCCGCCTTGCTATCTTATATGCGGTTAAAAGTATTCGAAAGTGGTATTAAAATAGAGTTCGACTTTTTTAAACATAAATATCAGTTTTCCATTAAACTAGAGCGAATTTAAGAAAATTAAAAGTGCATTTGAACTTATTTTTCAACGACCTTTCCAAATCTATTATTATTTTTCATGAACGCTATTTGGTTTAAAAATTAAGCTTGCGTTTGACAGTTTTGTACAAGAATCCCTATGTCGCATCTTATAAATAACACAGTGTACATATATTTTGACAAGGATAGATAGAAAATAGAGATGCCACATAAAAAAACAATTCGTCTTGCTTATACACGTGTATGCTATTATTTATATTATATTTGTCATCTTCTGGTTGAACTAATTACCTTTATTTACAAAATCGATGTTTTATGATCTTGTCATTGAAAATGTAGGTAGGTACATTTCATTACATTAGTTTTCATGTATACTATAGAGTAATTAATATTATCATTGGATATTTAAAAAAATACAGCATATAAGTACATTGTATTTTATAAACGTTAATGTAAAGTGTAAAGAATCGACAATCAACCTGTAGAAAAGTGTTTAACCAACACAGCGCTTCTTAGCTAAGTTTAAAACCATTTGAGAAAAATAAATATGGAACACGGCAAAACAACGAAGCGGAGGCTCCCTTCTTATATAACCCAAGGCAAACTTTAAAATTACAAAATAAGAAGAAGAAAAGAATAAAGAGCTTCCAGCAGCCTGAGTCTGCTAAATATTTAACATCTACTTTATTATGGCATCAGAGACGTAGAAAGTAATTTTATACTGAGCTTAAGCAGAAATTATAAAGAAAAATGTATTTTAATGTAATTGTCTGGTCAGTTGAAAATCCCCAAAACTGCATTTTCAACACGAATTTAGAATAAATTTATGGTGTGGAATCATCGGTAACTATTTATTAGGGCCATAATTTTAATGGAGATAATTATTTAAATTTGTTGCAATTACTTCATTGATTTATTGCAAGAATTGCCGCTGAATTTAAGACAAAAAATATTAATTATGCAAGGTGGAGAACAATGAATGGTACACTGCCACATGATATGAGAGGCAAGGAGAAGCTAGAACATATTTAGAGGTTATGTGGATCGACGCATAACCATATACACCGACAGTCAGGCAGCAATTAAAGCCCTGAGTGGATATACCATCAACTCGGGACTTGCTGACGAATGTCGAGAACGACTTGCTGATCTTGCAAGTCAGAACGCAGTGCGGCTAGAATGGATTCCGACCCACTCTGGTTTTGAAGGCAACGAAATGGCAGCTCCTTTCTTCGGCCCGGGCCCGACCCTCGGCCTAACAAAACAAACGATACGCAAGGAGACGAGGAAGTGGCTGAGGAACCAACACCTCGCTCATTGGAATGCCCTGCAGGGTCCTAGACAATCCAAACTCCTACTGAAGGGATGGACTGATGGACACGCTGGGGCAGCTATTGAACTACCAAGGAGTAGGTTGAGGAAGATAGCAGGACTCCTAACAGGGCACTGCTGTATGAGGAAGCACCTCTACAATCTAGGAGTAGAGGAAAGTTCCCTATGTAGGGGTTGCGGCATGACTGATGAAACGTCAGTTCATGTTCTCTTAGAGTGTCCACACTGGGCTGTATTACGCAGGCGAATCTTCGGAGTCACTGTCATGGCTCCTGGGGACACAAGCAGGCATCCACTGAAAAAGGTTGTGGCCTTTATTGACGGGCTCGGCTTTAGTTTGGCTAGGTCAAGGCTCGCCTGCACATTTTGTAGTAGTAGTGTAGTAGTAGTAGAACATATTTAAATACTTTCCTGGGCGCTGGATTGGTCGGAAAAAGAACCCTTCGCCACAACGTAGCCCAGAATTCAATCCTCTCGATTTCTGTGTATGAGGTGCAATGAAACAACTTGTTTATAAAAATTTCATTAATAACCGCAACGAAGTAAATAGAGAAACAATAGAGATACCTATATCGCCAATTGCAATACCGCATACGATGCGGTATTTATGTAGCGCTATTTTAATAACGTTCCACCTAAAATTTATTCGGAAATAAGAACTATTCCGTCACTATAATTTAATAACGTAGCGCTGCGTTATGTAGGAAGTGACATAACCTGTCTTTTTCTGTGTATACTTATAATTCAAAAAAATCAAAAACCACACAATCTTACTATTTGCATATTATTTGAACACAAATAACAACACAATCTAAATACCATGTGAACAATAAACAAAAACCTGAACTTCAGAAATCCGATGCGTTTTGTTTTATCAACTGCGCAGGACAATTATGTGCCTTATTTATAATAACACTCAACGATATGTAACCGTAAATTACGCGAAGCGCTAAACGTTATTAGCGTTAGAGACGTAAAGAAGTGAATCGCGCATTTAATAAACGTCATAATACCATAAACGTAATTACCGCAGACCATTTTTTAACAAGCATGCAATAACTCTATTCTCTTTTGATCCAATGACTCTATTTAATATGATACTATCTTTTATGAAACGTATAGATAAATGCTACGTAGAAAATAGTGGACATCTTGAACATTTACTTTTTTGTTGATACAATGTGGCTTTAATATCTTCACAAAAAAGTAGCGCTGATTTAAACAGCAGACGTAAAATCTAGTGGGTTCCGTAAATAATTAATTTAGCAACAGCAAATTACAGTAATTGTCACAGGTAACCGTAGTAACCACGTCGGACGAAAAGTGTCGTCATTTGTAAATTAGAACGTAAAATGTCATTTTTAATATAGGTCGACGAAAAATAGTTCATTGTTCACCGAGTAGGAAAAGCCCAATATTCCCGAACGACTGTGAAGACTGCCAAGTCGAGGCACAAGCCGAAACCTAGCAACACAGAGTCCAGAAATGTGGCTTAAAAACGAATTCTTCAGCAAATTTCAATTGATGGTTTTACATACCTCCATACTACGGTGGATCGATTGTGGTGCGATCTAGTGGCACGTATCGATAGTAGATGTGATACCTCCATTTTAACCCATTAACTCCTGAAATTAAAAAATATATATTTTAATGTGAAACAGGTTTAATACCCAAAAAGGACATTTAAAAATTATTTTGTTTTAGTTCGAGTTTTGTTCCCATATGAAACCGCTAGGCAGTTTACAGGTAAAGTTGTAACTACATTTATATGTCAAAAATAAGATAGTTTATATTTAATCTTTTGAAAATAATTATTTTTAGTGTGGAAATTTTTAAATATCAAATACAGAGCCCTACGTCACACTTGCAGCACATAGTACGACCTCTGCTACTGCAATCATTTCCAGCGCATCTTCTAATGTAATCGGTTGCTACTTGGACCCGCCATATTTAGGTGTCATCCGCAATTCCATATCTCCCTCATCTTCCTCATCTTTAAAAACGTGGCCCTCTGGAGGCTTCAAAAACAGTTCCGCAACTTCCGTATCCGAGTCCGATTCGTAGGCAATGTTTAAAGCTATAACAAATTTGAATTTTTTCGCAAAGCTCCTAGCGCCTCCATATGGGAACACAAAATTTTCAACAGATTTAAAACAAAAACAAATAATGCTTTTGCACTTATTTTTATTGCCCGCGTGCGGTGTACGAGCTGCTGCACACGTGCTGGGATCGACCCTGAAAGCAACTACAATCATCTCCATCCCCCAGCTTGTTTTGAAATGAGCTCAGGTCAGGCGGTAATCAGTTAATACTGTCAATGCTGTAATGGTTAAATTATAAACCAGATATTTTATGGCTCCTGTGAAAAACCAATAGGTGACAAAATTTTTATTTGCTCCATACATCGCATTTTATATTATCCATTAATCTCTATCACATTGATTAGTACTTTCCCTAGAATCATATGCCTGAATAAATTTTTAATTAAAATTGAATGTGAATTGTTGCTGTTGATTTGTTTGTGAAATACAATATTTAAGCAGCACTAGAGAATTTTAGTATGCAGTTTAAGAATAAGGCGTTGTACAAATGTCATCAGGTGTGTCCACTAGAACTCACTCGCTCATCAAGGTTCTACGAGTGCATGGTGTACATATCTCACAATATATTGTCAACTATTTAATTTGTAGACATCAGTTGATTTTAAATAGTTTTTGTTTTAACTTTGACTGAATACGAATCTACATTAGCTGATGACAATAATATCTGTTATTTCTTGTTCGACATTAAACGTTATTTGATTCAATGAATTTTTGTTTGCCTGATGCACAATAAAGAAAAGTATTGAGGGATGATCTCGACATAGAATAATAAAAAGAAAACAACTAGATGGAAATGGAAAAATGAGGTTATTTTACTTTCTACGCCTCTGTTGGAAAGGATGCCGATGTTTCTAGAATAAAAACACTCTCTAATATTCCAGCCGCTATGCCATTTGGGAATAATAAACCACTGCCAAATAGAAGTGTTTGGAAGACTCGCTGGAGTTTAATTTTTCAGCAATAATGCACCGACCGAATGCCACACGGGGCTAAAAAGATTTTCAACTGGATTAAGCGGTTGTAACTGGAACAGGCCTTAATTAGAAAATTAAATCAACGAAGCTTTTGTTGAAAATATTATTATTCAGTTTTAGAGTTTTATTGCTTAAATACTGTGTAGGTAAGCTACTATAATGATCAACTGTAGTTTGATAAAACGAATGCTACAACTCATATACGATTAAAACTACATGCAAAGTATAATGTTTTGTCATATTGAATTCGAAAAAAAAAATAATTGAATAAACTAATTAAAAAGTATTTCATCCAGCTACAAAGTTGTTGATGATTAGGTACCTACATAGTATAGTAATTTGCCGATATTAATCGATTTACTACAAATAAACTCATGTTATACTTAATGTAAGCCCAACTTTATTCAATATTTCCATGGACCACATAATAAAGCAAACAAAAACAGATACACAGGAATTTTCTGTAGGTATGAAGCTACTTAGACCAGTTAAGATACGTGAATGTGCATTTGCTGACTATCTAGTTATAATGGCCAATACAAAGAAAGGTCTTCAAAAAAATATAGACATATGGAATAGAATTCTAAAATTGAATGGAATAAAAATAAATGCAAATAAAACAAAAGTAATGATGATAGCAAAAAATCAAGAAAGGTTGAATATAACAATTAACGAAAGTATAATCCAACAGGTTAACCACTTTAAATACTTAGGAACAGCAATTGACAGCACTGGTAAACAAGATGTTATGGAAAGAACAGGAAAAGCCATAAAAACTTACCACAAGCTGAAACCAGGATTTATTAATAAGGAGGAAATCTTAAAAAAAAAATGACAGTATTCCAAACAGTTTTTGGACCGATACTTACTTATGGCAGCGAAACGTGGGTATTGGACCAAAAAATGAAGAGTAGAATACAAGCTATAGAAATGAAATACCTGAGATCTGTGAAAGGTATAACAAAACGAGATAGAATAAATAATGTAGAAATAAGAGAGGAACTAGAAATAAAGTCCATGCTAGATTATATAAAAGAAAGACAACTGAACTGGTAGGGACACCTACAGCGAATGGAGGATACTAGACTAGTTAAAAATGTATGGGAAGCAAAGGTGATTGTTAAAAGAGACAGAGGTAGACCCAAAGAATCCTGGGATAACAACATAGCCAAAATATTGAAGGAAAGAGGAAAAACAATTACAGAAGCAAAACAATTAGCAAAAAATAGGAAAGAATGGAAAATTTTTGTTGAATCTTGAAAATTTGAGAAATCTCCCTACACCGAAAGGTGGAAGGGAATTTGATTATATATATAGGGTTGTCCAAAAGAAACCGGAATTTCCTTTTTTATTTATTGGTCGATTTTATTGATGTCGGTTTTGTTTAAAAGATTATTGATCAAGACACACTACTAATCTAATATTTCGCGTTTTGTTTAAAAAACAAAATGGCGGACACATCCAAACTTTACCAAACTTTAAAACTGACTGGAAATTTTTTGTTTCGCACTGTATAAGTTTATTATTTTACGAAAGTTCAGACATTTGTGAATGTAACGAGAGGTCAAACATAGAAATCGGTCAAAAATTGTCTGATGTATGGCTCGAAAAAAACAAGTATGTTATTTTGTATTAGATTAGTAGTGTGCCTTGATCAATTATCTTTTAAACAAAACCGACATCAATGAAATCGACCTATAAAAAAAATATCAATAAAAAAGGAAATTCCGTTTTTTTTTTGGACAACCCTATGATAATATAATATAGTTAATGTAGGTATATTACAGCAACGATGTTAGTTTTTTCGTACTCTGTTGATGCCACTTTTTGGAAGTAATGCGGATGGAGGTTTTCTTTATAAATAATATTCCATCTGGAGGATTTATCTATTTATTTATTCAATACATACACTGCTCTACAAAAAGGGAAAGGACAGAGCGGGAAAAACGAAATATTCAAAAAGTAGTATAAAAATGGAGTTTGACTTTTTGAAACATAACTATCCATTTTTTTATTAAGCCAAAGCAAATTTAAGAAAATTAAAAGTGCATTTGAACTTATTTTTCAACGACCTTTCCAAATCAGTTTTTATTTTTTATGAACGCTATTTGATAAAAAAGTTTGCTCGTGTTTGATAGTTTTGTACAGGAATCCCTATGTCGCAAGGGTTCTGGAATGTTTTTCAACATTTTGTGATGATCCAGAAAAATCAAATTTTATTCCCTTATATGATTCAGAATGGTCGATAATCATCAAACATACTTCTTAACGTTCTAGAATGCTCTTTAAAATTCTGGAATGATCTAGAACAATCAAATTTAATCCAAAGACTCTAAAATGATTCAGAATAGTGGGTAATCATCTTGAACGTTCTAGAATATTCACAACATTCTGTATTGATCTAGAATGATCAATTCAATTCAGAGTCTCTAAAATGATTCAGAATGTCCAGTCATCATCAAAAATACTTCTAAACGTTCTAGAATTATCTTTAAAATCCTGTTAACTAATAATTGTAGTTATGTGTATTTAATAGTAAATAGATTCCTACATATCCGAGATAGCAATTGAGCAATTGAAATAAACTCCTGTCATTAAACATACGATTTTATTATTTTTACCGTGTAACGCTGGGCTTCGCTGCTAGTAAATTTATATTATTATTTGATATAATTCCAAAATTATATTAAGTAGGTATTACAATTAACAAGTTCCCATTCGAGAACATCCAAACCCTTTACAAAGCTATATTATGCTAAAATAATATTGCAATTCGTACCTACATATTTTCTTGAAAACATCAATACATCTCGTCTTATTTGTCTTTTAAAAGGGAATTGTTCCATTTTAAATTCAATTAAGACCCTTCTTATTTGCAATTTTTATTTGCAAGCACAACCCTCTGAAGTCGAGTTTATCCTCGGCTTTATACGAAATATCGTTGTTTATCCGCAAAAGCCCCGGAGAGTAATTAAAGCGAGAGGGCAGTTTGAGGCGCTGATGGGCTGACGGGTAACTTGGAAATGACAGAGGCGTGTAAATAAACATTGAAACGTCACAGAAAATCATAGAAACCTGTTATACCCAAGTATCACAATAAGCATCAGAGTAGATTTAAAATCGACTTTTGTGTCACTCTTGAAGCTAAAAGGCAATTAAAACCGTCCACTAAAGCTTCTACATGTAGCATTCATTACGTAATCGCTGCCTAAAGGGAGCGCGCAGTTTGGCCTTGAAGTAGATTTGAAATCTTATTAGCAATTCAACATGTAGGCATAAATAGCCATAAATTGGTACCAAAAAAGCATTTTATTAGATTTGATTGCCAACATTGGCTGTCAGAGTGATATAAAGAAGCAGCCCTTTAGTCCAGATATGGCTTTTAATGATTTGAATGATCATGCGCAGTTGAACATTTCTCGTGAGAATGTGATGAAGTTTTGTTTTGGATAAATATTAGCTTTATATTGGAAATTGATGCCAACAGTTATGTAAGTGTTCACAAAAACAAACATTGTCAACTGTGATGGCAGATCTTTTCTTCAATATATATTATGACAATTATTATAGTTTTTGATACAGGAAAATATCACAGTGAACCATTAGAAATCTCTGCAAACCTTACTTTTCTGTAAAATGTGAATGAAATACTTACTTCCTGAAAACAGAGGGGCCAGTGATAACTGTGAGCAAAATATACTTTATAAATTAAATTATTTCATTATGAATTACGGTGTTGTCATGTTAAATTTTGATACCTATCAATGAATTATATACTTACATCCAATTGAAATTAAAGTTTTTCATAGTATTTTTAGTTGGATTGATTGATAATATTATATGTGATGGATTAAATTGATTTATCTTTCCCAGATTTTCTGAAATTTGTATCCCAGTTTGAAAACAAATAATGTTCTGAACCAGATTATTTGCATATTCTATATATAAAAATAGTATCATATACCTATCAATATATAAATATGAAAACTATGGCAACATTGCCCATAATCGTGAGCAAACGGTTCGGCCATGTCTTTATTGTATTTAATAAGCATTTTCCTATGCCAATACGAAGCTTTATGGAATTAAAAACTAGATAGCTGTTTGTATTGCTTTGTGAAAGCTTTCAGAATTATAAAGTTGAAGAAAAACAAGATTATTGTGAGGTTATGTTTTGAGTAATAGATTGTTTTATAGGTCATATTTTATAATTATTTCGTAATAAAAAATGAACACCTTTAAAGTTAGGTTAGAAAGTGGAGAGAACATTTTGTGTGTTGCTCCTGAGGCATGGAATGGGAACCACAGCAACAACAAATTTTCCACCAGGACGTAGTGGTATTAGCCCATTAAAAAAGAGTCCCACGACAAGGCCAATAGAGAGACGTGGTCCAAGAACCAGGAAGGTGATCTTCTGTGTCTATAGTTATTTCGTTGTAACTTTTAGTTGCGTTACTACTTTTATGTGCAGGCCTGTAGTACGCACCTCTTTGTCCAAATATCCGTAGTTTTGTAATTTTCCATTCATTTTTATTCCAATCTTTTTCTCTATGTTCTACAATGATTTCTGGAATATCATGAAACCTTTCAACTGAATTGAGATTCACAATCACATTGAGATTAGCAATATTGTGGTTTTTTGGAATTAATTTCCATTTAAAGTCGTAGTAGTAGCTTAAGCAGACAAATTAACTTTTAGTGACAGACAAAAATTAGTTCATCCCAAGCAAAGTATAAACAATTCGTTAAGCCACAAACTAATATGATATTAAAAAGTAAAAAATACATTTCACTAGATTGCACAGCTACACACTTCAAATGACGAAAACACACCTGAGGAGCTACTTGAGACTTTTCTCAGGATCTTAGCGAAAAAAGGCGGCACAATAAATTGCTTAGTTCTCAGTGAATATCCCCTGAATATACATACATACAAAACACACCTGCTGAAAATCGAATTCCATATAAACTGAGTTGTAGTGTGTCTCAGTCTGTTTATTCCTCAGAGAAAACCGTATGTCGTGGGTCGGAAAGAATTTTAGTAAAGCAGGATACTATGAAACCTTTATAGACCGGTAGCCCATGGCACATGTAGGCTTCATTATTTCGAATTTAAGCAGCCATTTCCACCATAAAGTTTTATGGAAAAAACAGGTAGAATAAGGCTCTTCCTCATGATATTAAGATACCTATTACCTATATAACTCTGGTGATGATATACCAAAAACAACACAATATTGTTTGGGGCAGCAACGATAGCAACTTTTGAGCAGCTTTTAAAATATATCCTTAACGGAAACCTTGATATTCACAATATAGGGATCTAAAACATATAGTAAAAGAGTGCAGATAATCGGGCGAACCATTTCTCTCCGATCATAGTATCATAACATTCAAGTTAGAACTAAGCAAATCTGCGATAAGCCTCAGGAGAAAACCAAGAAAAGCAGATTGGGACATATCCAGAGGGAAGAAAGGGCTAAGCACCATCTGGAAAATGAGCTTGAAGATCTTATAAGGGCAATAATTGATGTATTTGAATCAAGCTGTCCTCTTTCAAGAACGACGAAGCAGCAATATTCCGAAAATGAGTAGGAAAGAATGCGACTCTTACTAGAAACTCATTTTCCTGGGAGTACCCCAAATATGGAAGATAATCTGGAAGGTCATAATAGGCCTTCGAGAGAAAGTACTACAATGGCTAAGCACATTAATTTTGTAGTAACGTTGAAATGGGCTATGAGCACCGTTTTAACTTTAAAGGCATCGGGAGCAAATGTGATTTCCCCAGCATTGCTCCAGCATGTACAAGACGAAATTCTAGCACATTTTGTTAAAATTAGTCGAAGCAGCTTAGAACTGGGTTATATACCAGAGAAGGGCAGTAGTATAGTAACCTTCGTTCAAAACGATGCTCAAAACGATGAAAAAAGCTATTGACAATTATATTAGAACGGAAATCCGAGAGGGACAATCAAAAAACCGTAGTATGCGATTTTTGGATAAAGAAGGAGCTTTTGACAATACTACTCGTGAGGCTGTCAAGAGAGAATTCGATAGAAGAGATGTAGACAGTATTAAATCCAAATGGATGTCGGAGCTACTCACCACTAGAGTAGCAGAGACGAGTACGAGCAAAGTCATTGTCTCCATATGTATAACCAGCGGATGTCCACAGGGAGGATTAGCATCCCCATTAATTTGGAGCATGGCGGTTGACGAGCTACTCGTTTGGTTTGACTGACCTCGGAATATTCTGTCAAGGATATGCTGATGATGATGCCGATCATAACAGCCAAGGGAAAATTTGAAAGCACCCATTGTGACATCATATAAAAGGGTCATCACCAACACCAAAAACCATCTTAATAGCCTTCTCTAAGAAAATAGAACTTACCTCAAAACCATAAGCGTGGCTGGAAGGAGACAAAAAGTATCTAGATTTTACTTTAGACAGTAAACTCCTGTAAAACAATAGGTTTATCCTACTTGTTTTTCACATGAAACTCGAAGGTGAAAACGGCTTCCATTCGAAATAATGGACTGTGTCATGGGTTACCGGTATATTAGATATTTTTGTTACATCAAAATATTTGATAAATACTGTGCCGAATTAAAAAATAAAGAAAAATGCAAGATTTTATCTTGGCCCTTAGTTAGTGCTTACCATAGTGAGTGGCTGGTGTAGGGAGGAAGAACTGGCAGTGAACCCCCACAAAACTACACTGGTACAGTTTACAAAAAAGAGAAAATTGCAAGGTCTACAAAAGCCGCAAATTAACGGAGTGGAAATTCCATTTGCGAAAGAAGTTAAATACCTAGGGGTGATATTTGACCAAAAGCTCACATGGAACTCCCACATTGAAAAAACCACACACAAGGCCAGAATCGCCCTTGGAAGGTGCAGGCAAATGTGTTATGTGGAAAAAATTGGGGATTAAATCCCAACATGACCAAATGGTTATATACACAGGTTGTGAGGCCAATGATAACCTATGGATTAGTTGTCTGGTGGCCAGGTCTAAAAAGAGCTATATGAAGAAATGAAGGCAGATCCAATACTGGGAATGCCAACGGATCAGATTGCCCCACAATATAGCTTTAAAAACGACTATACAGTTTACATTCCATAGAGAAAGGACTGGGAAGCAGGGCCTCCTATAACAGCGAATCTCAACTGGTACACTGATGGCTCGAACACAGACTCCGGAGTAGGAGCCGGAATATATGGGGTACGATCTCTCTAAGCCTAGGGAAACATGCTACTGTCTTTCAGGCAGAGGTACTGGCGGTGCAATGCTGTGCAGAAGAGTTGATGAGACAGGAGGTCGATAACCAAAGAATCGTCATCTACTCCGACAGCCAAGCTGCACTTAAGGCGATACGCTCATATAAGATAACATCAAATCTGGTGTGGAAGGCACTAAATAGACTAGGTAGTCATAATAGAGTGACCCTAGCCTGGGTACCATGCCACCAAGGAATAAAAGGCAATGAAAAGGCTGATGAATTAGCCAAGCAGGGAGCAACGGAGGTCATGATAGGGCCTAAGTAAAGAGAGCATCCACAAATGGATAAACAACCAGGCGTTGCGCTGGTGGTATGAAACCCCAGGACAAAGACACGCAAAATTATTCCTTAAAAGCCCTTCGACAAAACTGTCACACGACCTACTAAGTCAAAGTCGGGAAACTACGAGGGTGATGGTGGGAATGCTGACCGGACATTGTAGGCTGAGGAAACATATGCACACAATTGGCCTTGCAGATGACAGCCTATGCAGGTACTGCCAGGAAGGAGACGAAACCGCGGAGCTCATACTCTATGAGTGTGAAGGCCTAGCAAGGGTGCGGTTTCACATATTCGGAGAAGAAAAACCGAGGACAGAGAGCTACGCAAAGGAGTCGGTACCCAGGCTATTAGGTCTAATAAAAAGAATAAAGCTAGATATTGAGCTCTAAATATAGGGAGGACCACAATAGATCTGCAAAGGTCGCAGTGGGATAGGACAAAGAGCCACTCCAATTCTAATCTAATCTAATCTAATCCAGTGCTTACCAGTGCCCAGCCCAAAAACTTGCAAATGTTCGACATAAGTTCTCTTGCAGAACAGGTGTAAATAAAAACTTTTTTCTACAACAACCTCAATAAATGTTCATTTTGTAACCGTATCTTCAATCATAAACAAGCACATTTTGTACAGAATTTCATTTTTGCATCGGCTGCTAGGCAAGTTGCTAAGCAACAAATGCGAAATGGCATATTTCGTGTTAGGTTTAGGTTCACTCTAAAATCACAACGACTACGGCTTGTCAAATTCTGACGTCCAGCAACAAAATGATGAAATGTCAGCAGATCGTTCTTGTCTAAGTTTTAGTAGGTAACGAGTAATTTCATAGTTGTTTTCTACAAATACATATTTATAGGCTTCTATTTCTGTGTACCTATTAGAAATAGCATTGAAATTTTTTTACATATTTATTCAATTCATATTTTAATTCTGATAGAAAGCCCATTAGCGGCGAATTCTTGGAGTGATGGAATATTATCAGTTTGTTTCTTTCAGAATTTTTGCAATGTATGCAACAAAATGGCCATTTTGCGCTCTTATGAATTGCAGCACTTGCCTTTGGCTCGTGCTGAAAACTTAATACTCGTGCAAAATGGGCATCATTTTGTGCTCATTGCATAATATACTATTTCAATCTACTTATCCGAATTTCTGGACTAATATAATATTTCACGCATCCTACTACTTTGTTTTCAAATATACTTAACTAGCTATTTGTTATACCAGAGACATATTATCACACACCGCATGACATCCTGTCCCTTATCGAAACTGTATTATCTAACACATACTTTACCACTGATATGCTAGAAAGTATCAAATAACTTATCAAAAAAAGTTTCTTTCAATATATTTATGACATATACTTAGTTTAAAAAACAGAAAAGAAGAAAAAACAGTCAAATTAGGACAGGTCTCACATCCATTGAGGGCATCGCGAGTTATTTAAGATTATAATATATGAAAACTGACTACTATATTTTTCTCTAGAAGTAGATAAGAGGGAGATACCTGATGTGGTCTGTGCTTTACAGAATGAACTGAAATCACTCAATCGTATTGACGCTTTCCAGTGTTAATAAAGAAATGAGGAACTCAATGACTCAATGTGTTCCTTCCCAGTAGAAGAATATAAGTACCTCAGTATTTCAGGCTACAATATACCAGAATTTACAAATACAGGACTGACACTAATATGACAAAAATATCAAATGGCAGCGGTTACTGCTCTAAATAGTTACATGATAAAATTTAGACTGGTGAAGGAATTCTATAAAGAATTTGCTGATTGCGGATTTTCGAGAAAAAGTTGATGGACCAGAACCAGTCCTTGGGGCTACTAAGAAATCGTCCAAGTGCAAATAGAAAAGGAAATATAGACTGCAGTGGAGGAACACGCCAAAATAGATACACAGTAATAACTTTTGAAGAGTTTCTGTATTGAACCACTTATAAGAGAAATCGGCTAGAAACCATTACAGGTACTGGGATCAAGGAAATGAACAGTTTATGGAGAGACCAAATTTCCATATCCAACGAACCTATATATTCTGCTCGACCGTATCTGAATGATTTGAAAAACATGTTTCTTGTACTCAATAATACTAAAAAAATAGTTAGTTCGATAACCAGCGTTTATAGATTGATTCTGCTAATAATGCGATGTTTTAAAACAGATACAACATTTATATCTAGATTTTTCTTTTTTTCAAACTTGTAGTAATGTTGAAACTGAATATTTTCCAGATCAGTATCTGGTGCAGTACTACCAGTAGGTTGCATTATAAAACAGAAAAAAGTATTTATATTTCTAGGATCATCTACAATAGTAGAGACAAGTTGAGACATAAGCTGTTGATTGAAGTATGGGAGCTACTGAAGGATACTAAGCTCTGAAAGCATGTAATAACTGTTAATGAAAAAGACACAGAAATAAAACCTTAATACTTGTCATTCTTACATGAAGATTAACAAATTGGAAGACTCCCTTTAACAGGGAGCGCCACAGGTAGGTAGGTTTGGTCTCATTAGGTTTTGCAGAACATTAAACAAAAATATTTAAAAGATTTTTGCAAAACTTATGGCACCGTTAGCAAGCAATTGTTAGACTATAACAGAAATGACATGATGTATAATAGGCATTCAAATAAAACATACTGATAGAAGATCCGACATGTTCCACTGTTTGAAAATGATGAAATGAACTTTCAGCTTACAAGATGTTAAGTGTTTGCGAAAGCGTGACGTTATTGCATCATCGTAACGTGACATTAAATTATATTCCAAATATGGAAATTTCTTCTTCAAAATCTTCATTCTTTGCTGGAATAACATTAACTTTGGATGGAGTATAAGTATGCAAACACCGTGGAGCAATTTTTCAAAATTATTCATCACACTTATCAAGAGATCAATATTATATATATAGTTTAGCTTTGTTTATAACAAGATAGTCTACCTACCCCTTATTTTGGAATTTGATTCACCAAATACTGAATTTATAGTAATTTTGGAAGAAATAACAAGAAATCGATAATGATTATTTCCAATTCTGTTTTATACTATGCACGCCTTTGGTTTATGGTCTTTGGGACTGCTGGTGGTGGCGGCGAAAGAGCATCAACGGAGGCTTGTGAACTGACCAAGTGGCGCGTTGGCTGACCATTCACCGCTAACTGAAACCGCCAAAGCTCTCGGTTCTTGCGGTTGGACTATTAAACAAGGGTCGGTCGTTCCTTCGGGAAAGATATACAGGCTACATGTATGCATAGTATGGATAAAGAGTTGGGAATATATTATATTATACTTTTAGAGTTCGAAATACGTATAAGAGTGAGAAGTCTATTGTATTTGTACTTATAAGTATTATAACTTATTATTTTTACAATACTAAATAAACGATACAGGTAGTTGTTGAGGAATTTTAAGTTCATATGGTGGAAAATATGTTCAATTAGCTCAGTTTAGCGGTTTTTTTTTAAATTATGCTGGTGTATTATCATTCTATGACAAAGGACAGGCTGGTGTTGTAGGATTTTGACCTCCAACCCCCTTCGAATGATAGGTACAGCCCCCAACTTTGAAATAGGCTTATGATATATCGTTTCACTATGTAGAATAATAATTATTCTAACGCTTAATGAGTTTTGAAAAATATATTTCAATGACCGTTCAACTAAGAAGCAACATCTACTTCCCGGGATACAGGCACCGACGGATATTGACTTACACTTCAAAGTCAAACGGGAAGTATAGGCATGTGATATATCGTTTAACTATGTAGATAGGCACCCATTTAATATTTTCCATTTATGTAAGGCAGTTTGGGTAGGGAGAAATGCAGCGATGTAATTAGAATTACGTAAAATTGAAAATAGACAAGTTATTTAAAAGACAGAAAATAACCCTTTAAATTAAAATGGCGAATGCAACGAGTCTGGTACCCCAACTTTTTGAATTTAGACTACCAGCGACCCCTTTCAACGAATTCCGAAGGAAAATTTTTGCTAAAAATGTTTGTAAATCTTGGCCCGGTTATGAGCTAACTCGACTGGGCTATAAGCCTGTTCAAATGCCCACAACCCTCTCAATTGGGATTTTTCTATATACTTCCGAACACTTTCATTTCAAACATTTCACAGAATCCTCATTCTTCTTCCTCCACTATGAGCTTTTTCAGATGACTATGATCTCAGCAGGTAGTAGTAACACAGTAGAGTCTTTGATTGTCTACTACTAGGTCTTTCCAATGGTCAGATCTTCTATACCTATTTTTTCCAATATTCCGCGAAAAGATTCCGGTCCTCAAAAAGGAGTTTCGGTCCCCCTCTTTGCTAGTTCATCTGCTATTTCAATTACTTCTATTCCAGTGGAATCCATAGTAAGGTGAATATATTGTTTTTGCCTAGTTCATTGAGTTTGCTTAGGCATTCCCACACCATTTTGGATCTGATTACACAATAGCTCAGTGCTTGAATGGTTGCCTGACTATCCGACTACAATAATCCTTTGTCTTCTGTATACTTTTACATATATTTTAATTCTTAAAGCTGTAATCACCAATCAGTCTAACTAATTTCGTTGTTGTACCCTATACATCAATTTGTTTCCAAATAGAGGGATGTACTATATTTGGAAGACAATAATAGGGAACAAAGGAATACAATCAATAATAATTCTCCATCAATAACCTGTACTCACTGTCTTACAAGCCAAATTGAATGCAATTTCCACAGTAATAATTTTGACATAGTTTGACCTTAGTGGTCTCTCATTATATTACAGCTCTATTTAAAATACATTTGTGGTCGACGTCAGCATTTAGGCGCAATTCAGACAGAACGGATACATGGTGTGGGATGACGATAATGACCAATATATATTGCACTTTGTGAATTTAGCGAGTATACATAGGAAAAGAAGATAGTGGATACTTGTTAGGTACATCCTATTTGGTCAGATGAAGGACACAGCACTCATTATTTGCACTTCCATGCGGAAATACCAATATCCAAAAACATGTTCAAGCATGTGTCAAACCAAATAAACAGGAAGTTAGAGAAAAAACTTTGATTTACACTAACGTTCAATAAATATTTATTTGAAACAGTTGCAGATGATGAAAAAATATAAAAAGTTGGGGGGTGACAAAGTCAAGAAAATGTATAGTGAAAGACTGTAATGTGAGGTGCACCCGGTAAGCTTTATTCTTATGAAAAAACATGTTCCATTAACTAAAAAGTGACAGAATAATAAAGAAGTTGTTCTTTTCTACAGCTTTGAACTTCCAGTAATGAAGAACAACGTTCAGTTTGGCTGGAAATAAGTTTATACCCAGTTTATTGCATTGTTGTTGAACTCCAACATTTATTTTTCTTCATGTTTGTCATTAAAATATTCAAACAAACGTTTTATTTATTGTGTATTTTTTTGTATTTATCAAAATATATAAACTCGAAGATTATTGCTCCATTTTTTCCACTTCAGCCATTACATGGTCCATTTCTTGACATTTAATTTAATTTAACATGACTATTCGACTGTTATTATTACAATATCAATTTAATGTTGAGTAAGTTTAAATGAAATTTAAAAAAAATGGGCCATAAATGCCATTTTGCAATGAAAGTAAACTTACAGTAATTTTGAATTTACCGCCGAAAACTGTAAAATGGCAGGAATCTTCTTTATCGGCTGTTAGCGAAGATCACAAACATCTCAAATGCGTTAGAGCTACTGACGGACTCTCAAGGTGGCGCCATCCGTACAAATAGGGAGCGCCACGGGTCAGATTCCCATCTATAAGTAGGTTATCTCAATTTTTTCAAGTGGATAAAACGCAATTAAATCACGAATGCAATATAACGTTTTATCTACAATGACAGTCATGTAGAATCCCATTTCATTGTAAGGTGATTTGTTACAGCAGCGGTAACGTCAAAAATTATTAAAATGAATTTCAAAAATTTGGATGTGTTGAATGGTTGCTATTTAGCTCATCATTTCACTAGTGAATAAAGTGGTACATTATATGCTTCACAACTGTGGATGAAACTACAATTATCATGTGATTGTGGGTAAAATTGATTAACTATAGTATTATTATTACATTTATATAGATATCGTCATATATCAAAATAGCAGAAATTCATTTTCACCAGTTCTACAAATAACAGTTGTATCTCTATCACAGTCGGACGGCGCGCTGCGGGCGACCATAACCACAAGACCCGACTTTGCTCTTCTACATCCAATTAGTATCTTAATTAATATTGATGCCGCATAAAGAATTTCTATTAGGGCTTAGCTGGCTTTCGCTTCATTAATATAAAGGGTAATTCCGGATCTGTTTTGTATGCTGGATGGTCGATGGTAGTTTGCCTCGTATGGTGATAATTATTATTATGGTTATCTTCTCGAAAAACAGTCTTAAAAACCTTGTGAGGCTCTGAAAACTAATTTAATTTATGCAAAATGCTATTCTGATTTTAGAAGGAAATTATAAAATGAAATTAACAAAATAAATAACAGATTCCAGAACAAGTAAGTAACTAAGTCAGTCTTATAAAAAGGCTTCACTAACTCTGTTAACTCTGGAGATTAAAATGAAAAATCATTATTTGCCTTGTATTTTCATAGCAATACTGTTAAAAACTGAAATATCTGATCAAATAATGAAACAAAGAAACTTTTGTATTTTTTTCCATACAATTGAATAGTACAATTAGTTTTTAAGAGATATTTGATAATTTAAACAGATTATTAACATTCAGTAAAAAAAAGATGGTTGCAGAATTCATTTTTGATTTTTCCAATTTTTGAGCATGTTTCTGAATGGGGACCGTATTATTTTATTATTTCACAAGAAAGTATAACTCAAGACGAGAAAATGGCGACATGATAGATGTCTTTACGACAATTTTCCAAAGGAGAATTTTAAGAAGGTATACTTTCGACAAGTTTCGTCAAAATAAAATTATTATTGTATGAATAAAAAATAAAAAAACGATAAAAGAGAATTTTCGCATTTTTCTCTGAGATTTTGAGGTTACATCAAAAAATCATCCATACAAAAAGTTGTAGACCTTTTTATGATCTACAACTTTTCTATTGTACACTTTTCTCTCCGACGTCAACTTTCGCCGGAAATCGCAATAATCCAAAAGTCCACCCCTTTTCATCCCCCAAATATATCTGGAAACACCCCTGATCACGCATTTCTTTTTTCTACGTTTATTGTACGCCTCTTCACCATTTCAAACTGATCCCATCTTGTTAACAATTTTGTTTTTTTTTTTTGCTTCAAAGTAAGCTTATTCGACTAGTCTAAGAAAACATTAACGAAACTGTGCTGTTGGGGTACTTAAATGACGATAAAGAAGAGACATATTATGTCAAAAGGGTACCAACTAAAAAATTCTATCTAGAGAAAATATCCTAAATCTTATTTATTAAGCACCGAATGAAACGTTTTTAATGAACAAGCTAGCATTATTATTTTTGTAATCGTGCCAGAAACCAAAACTAAAAAAAAACAGTTTTCACAATTGTTAAAGAGTCAGAACAAAAGACTATTTTTAAGCTACAGACAATACCGTTGTATTGCACATACAACTATATACAAATCTGTATGTATTTGGGAAAATTCTATGTATTATTGCAAAGTGTTAGAGTTTGAACAACTCCGAAAAGTACACTGGTCATTGTTTACGTCGAATGTCGGCAAATCTTTCAGCAGAAGCTGGTGGAAATATGACTAAGCTGAAGCGCCATAGTGGATGGAAGAGTACCACAGTTGCTGAAGGATATTTAAAGGACAACATATCCATAAAAAATGATATTACAAGGATATTGCCTGACCATGAATCAACCTCCTCCTGTCACCTTTCAATTTCCCATACACTTATCTTCCTTTTTATCGCCATCGAAGACATAGATTTTTCTGTATTACTTTTTTCAATTGAATTTTGCACACAAAAACTTTTTACATCCAGTTAATTTGCTATACCCAGTGTCCTAAATTCTGAACTACTTTTCTTTCAAACTTTTTTATCTACTCGTTTTCTTTGTAAATCTCAATCGTGTTCTTGATTATGTTGTGCTAAAACTTACAGAATGCATTACTTTATTTTTCAGTTTTCCTAGGACACTTAGTGTTGGGTAATATAATTCAGTTTTTATTTTATCGAATTAAAATCAAATGAATATTTATAGTTTGATCACGTTTTCACTGGGTTAATATAATTATAATGTATAAGCTTAACAGAAAAAAGCATTTACTACACATGCCAACAAATTGAATTTTTTATTGTTGCTGTAAATCAGAACTGATTGGATATTGTTAATGGACTGAAGCTAAAAATTTCGGTTCTGGTTTTAAAGAAACAGGCTAAATAAATTCAGTTTTTATAACATATTGCATAATTAATGAAAAAAAGATGTCTTTGAAGGTTGAAATAGAAAGGGAATTACTCAAATTAAAACCAAATTAGCCAGATATATTTGAAATTGTCCATAATTCGACCGAGAGGACTCTGCTACTGGTGATCTCTTCTATAGCAGCTATTGGCCATATGATTTATTGCAATCGGCTAATTAATTTTATGATTGCCGGCAAAAGTGAAGACGATATACTTGGAGACAAGCTAAGGAGAGTGATTCGCCCAATGGAGGCTCAGTTATGGTTTGGGCTGGTATAAGTTCCGAGGCCTGTACTGACTTGGTTCTTGTATAGAGGCAGGAGCAAGGTACATTCTGGATGAGCATGTGGTACCTTTTGCTCCATTAATTTTAATTTTATTTTCATGGACGATAGCTCGCGCCCACATCGTGTAAGAATCGTCATTGAATATGTAGAAAAAATCGGGATTGTTCGTATGAATTGACTATCTTCAAGTCCAGATCTCAATCCAATAGAACATCTATGGGACACACTAGGAAGAAGAAACCGAACACGGGTACCTACCTCGTGCTAACAACTTAGCCGAACTTAGTGTGGCGCTTCAGGCAATATGGGACTCGATGTCCAATATTTAATTAACTTCATGCCATGACGTATCCAGTTTATTATAAAGCCCGGGTAGGGAATACAAATTATTATTTCATTTAATTATAACCATTGTTTTGATTAAAAAATTTTTCCACATGATTTTCTTGCATAGAATGTCTTTATTATTTATATTAATGTTTCCTTTAACATTTAAAACTGATCCAAAACTTACATAGTCAAATTATTTTCTTCTTTGTCAAAAAAATTAATCGTTTATCAATTTTTCTGCATCTGAGTGTCTATCACTAATAACATGAATATGCAAGTAGCAGTGCTACCCCCAAAAAAAGAAGTTTAAGCCTGAAAAGAAAAAATATATACCGAAAAAAATATAAAGCAAAGTAAAGATGGAAAAATAACCAGTATCCATTTAAAAACAAAAAATGTATCAGGAAAATACTAACTGTAAAATTGACTTAGTAAAAAAACAGGAATCAGTTGGAGACCAGCGCATAGTTTGATAACGTGCCTTTAGTGTTTTTTTTTAGTTTTCTTTTCTTTATTTTCTGATATCTTTATACATAGTTACACTTTGATCTGTGTCAGTTATCCATTGTCCATTTTGGGTCACAACAAAATAATACAGGTAGAAGGATTAGTAGAGGTACCTAGCGTCGAATTTAAGGGTTTAAAAGCAGGTACATAAAGTGAGAAAAAGATTAAGTGAAATTTTAGCGTCGAATTTTTGCACGCCCGTTAACTCTACTTTTTTTTTTTTTTGGCTTGGACTCACGTCATTCAGCCAGTTAACTCTACTTAACACTGTTTACATTACCACTACACCAACACTAATACTTAACATTATCTTACGCGCGATTGGATAACCAAGTTATCTTCTTCAAAGACTGAAGGTAAACTCCAAAAGTAGCTTTAGATAATATTTGTAGGAAAAAAATTTTCTGGTCGACTTTTCCCAATTTTTTCAAAAGCAAATCAATGTACGCTAGTTGGTTAGATTTTTGCTATGTTCAGTACCTAATAATATTTTGTGAAAATCCTCATATCTATGGATTTTTTAATTAATAATTTATCTTAATCCATAAAAAGATATAAGTAATGTCTCATTTTGAAATTTACAAACCATAATTTTCTGATTCATTCACTTAATTTTAGTAGATATATAAACATAAAATGATACATGCTTTAATCCAATTTCATACGAAATAAAAACCACTTACCATAATAACAAGGCAAAGCGCATGAAATTATAACCAAAGAAAATGAAAAAGTAAAAATAAACAACAAATGCACCAACACTTCCAACCTTTGATTACATGGAAGAAACACAATTCTCACAGTAAGTATTCCAGACTTTAATAATATGTAATTTAGACGTCATGGCGGCGTAATAGAAATTACAAAATCTTGAAAATAACAATTTAGGCGTTCACGTGCAGAACCAAGAAACTGATCGCAGTGATCGCTATCTTTTGCGAAACTAATAGGGTTTCGGTGTTTTATTTTCGCTAAAAATATCAATGAATCCAAGTAAAATAAAATTTTGATGTACTTGACGTCGTTTTTTATACCCTATCTTATTCTGAACGTCTTATGCCCGATTCCACCAACATTTTTAGGGATTACTTAACTCTAGGTACAGAATATCTTTAGGTTAGGGGTCGATTTTATTTCCACCAAGTCAAATCTTCACCTAAACCGGTCTTAGGCAGCACTACATTTAGGGGTCCAAATTTCTCCACCTAAATAGTCACCTAGTAAGGGAATGGTGAATTCTAACCTCATTTTTTTAGTATTTTGTTGAGTATATTTCATGTTTTATCATTTTTGTGTAATTCTGTATAATTTTTGTACACATACCGTTTTTTTTTCTTAACTATAATAATGGAAATGTTTGACGACGACTTTGAAATGCTTGATTTAATTCAAAATGGATTTCCTAGAAGAATATATTGTTACGCGAGCTGCTGCATTAATGTGCTCAATTAGTGCCCCCAGTGAAATTCCCATATGATACGACTATGGCTCCTCCGCCGTATTTTCAAGAATGATCTGGAAAACGTAACATCTAGAAAAACCCGGCGCATCCACCAAAACTTCGAGTTCGAGAAGTCTCTAGAATAAGTCGTGCGAGTATAAATAGGCGACGAGCATCGCAGCGGGGTCAGTTAGTCAGTTAGTGTTGATACTGAAAGCAAGCAATCGCGCCTCGATAAAGTGTTTATTAAGTGACTCTCAAATAAATTATAGTTAGTGTGTGTTTAGTGTATTATATAAATTATTGAATAAGGTCTGTATTTGAATATAAATTGTAAATATAAATTAACTGTAAATATAAATTAGAATAAACGTTACATTGGTGTCAGAAGTGGGATTAAAAAATAAATATACAGGAAGATGGCGAAGAAACTTTGTGAATTAAAAGTTTCAGAGCTTCGAAGAGAGTTGGAGGATTACGAATTGGACACAAGTGGGGCAAAGTCAGCGTTAGTGGAACGACTGAAAAATGCTATGATTAGCAATGGATTGGACCCGGAAACGTTTGAATTCACCGACGAAGCGTCCGCCTCTATAACCTCGACGATAGAAAGAAAAATGTCATCGATGGAAAACAGAATGTCTGATATGAAGAACGATATTTCGGCCGATATTTTGTCAATGAAAAAGGACATTGCCGCTGAAGTCGAAAATAAAATTTCGTCCCTAAAATCTGATATGGAAAATAAAATTTCGACGGATATAAAAAATGAAATTTCTGCCGTGGAAGAAAAGATTAAAAGAATGGGGCAAGAAATGGAACAAAAAATCAAAGAAATCGAAAGGAAGACTAGTCATCACCCGGATATTACAACTAGGCAAGCCCCGAACAACGACGAACTGGCAGAGAAAGTAGAGTTGAAACCGAAAAGGGAAAACGATATTAACAGCCGAGTGAAACTGCCAACATTCGATGGTAAAACGTCATGGCCGAACTATCTTAAGCAATTCGAGGCGGCATCAAAGGCAAACAACTGGAGTGAGAAAGAAAAAGCGTTGAATTTAACTCTTGCCCTTAGAGGAGACGCCATGGATATCCTCCAGACCATTCCAGTGGAAGAGACCGAAGATTTTGAGCAACTGAACATGAGATATGGCCTGGAACACCTGGAGCATCTGTACCAGTCGCAGCTGAAAAACCGCAAACAAAAACGCGACGAAACTCTGCAGAAATTCGAAGCAGACATTGCGAGGTTGGTGCGGTTTGCCTATCCATCGGCACCGGAGAATGTCATGGAATGTTTAGGGGTACAGACATTCATCGACGGAGTTCGTGACCATGAAATGCAGAGAACTCTACGCTTGGCTCGGCATAAGACACTGGATGACGTACTCTCTGCAGCCTTGGAGTACGAAGCAGCTACACAGGCTTCCGGAGTATACGGCAAGGTGAGGGCTGTAGCAGACGAAGAAGTGGGGAACAAGCTTGACCAGCTCGTCAACATGATGAAAAGCATCTCAAATGGAAAATCGAAAGCTGTGAGATGCTGGAATTGTGGAGAAATGGGACATGTACGCAGTTCGTGCAAGCGACCGAGAACTGCTACAAACAAAGACGCCCAGCAGGAAAACTAGGAGGGTCGACCTTCAGAGGGCAGCTTCGACCCGAAGACCTTCCAAAGACCCTCTCATTCTAATAGCCTCTCTGAAATGTCGCGATGATAGTGTATACGTGGATGGTGAAGTTAATGGTAGGAAGTATACACTATTGGTGGACACTGGAGCAACGAGGACTATTATTCGCCCCGAGACTGTCAACACCCGGAAAAGACTTTTACCGACGAGACTGCGACTCAGGTCTGCCACAGGTGAAAGCGCCAATGTCCATGGAGAACTACCGGTGCAATTGGGAATTGGCGCAGAGAAGTTCACCCACACTGTCGTTGTCGCTGATATCGAAGAGGACATAATACTCGGAATGAACATTATGAACCTTCATGGCTTCCAGCTAGATTTCAAGAACCGAGTGATTAGAGTAGGCTCTGAGGAAGTATTCCTTCACCCACACGAGGATAAGACTGTTCAGGTAGCCGTACAGGAGGATACAGTTGTACCCGCAAGGAGTGAATTTTTCACTGTGGCAAGGCTATAAGGAACCGTCGAAGAAGGAACACCGGTCATGATGGAACCATGGAATCATGATAAAGAGGTTGGTCGAGGAATCCTGATAGGAAAAGGGTTAGTCATGGCTGCCGAAGAAATACCTGTACGCATTATAAATGTAAATGACCATCCCATAACTATAAAGAAGGAGACCAAAATTGGAACTTGCGTACCAGTGGCGTCAATAATTCATCAAACAACAACTTCCAATGATGCCAACAATAAATTTGAACAAATGATAGCAGTGGCTGGACAATCCCTTAGCCTGCAAGAGAAGAAAAAAATCAGAGAACTCTTGCTACAATACCGATCTCTTTTTGTACCAAAAGGAGGAAAGACAGGAAGAACATCTGCTGTCAAACACAAAATTGACACCGGCGACGCTAAACCGATAAGACAATCGGCTCGACGGCTACCACAGGCCAAAAGAGAGGAAGCGGAGAGAATTGTTCGCGAGATGGAAGAGGACAAGGTAATAGAACCTTCTACCAGCCCTTGGGTCTCTCCGGTAGTTCTGGTAAAGAAGAAGGATGGAACCACGAGGTTTTGCGTGGACTACCGGCAATTGAACAATGTTACAAAGAAAGATAGCTATCCTCTACCGAGAATCGACGATACTCTGGATACGCTGGCCGGTAGCAAATTGTTTTCTACCTTGGACCTGAAGTCTGGATATTGGCAGGTAGAAATGGATCCAGCCGATAAAGAAAAGACAGCGTTTACCACCGGATCTGGACTATGGCATTTCACCGTTATGCCATTTGGGCTGTGCAATGCCCCCGCAACGTGTGAAAGACTGATGGAAAACGTATTGCGAGGGTTGTCCTGGAAGACATGCTTAGTGTACCTTGATGACATCATAGTCTTGGGAAGGACATTCGAAGAACATCGAAAGAATTTGGAAGGTGTCTTCAAAAGGTTGCAAGCTGCTCAACTGATGCTCAACCCCAAGAAATGTCAACTATTTCAAAACAAAGTCAATTATCTAGGCCATGTAGTCAGCAAGGACGGTGTAGCTGTAGACGAAGAAAAAGCTGCTACCGTACGAAAGTGGCCAAGACCCACCGACAAGCACCAAGTTAGAAGCTTCCTTGGACTCTGTACATACTACAGGCGATTTATAAAGAAGTTTGCAGATATCGCCAAACCCTTGACACGACTTACAGAAGAAGCAAGGGAGTTTCGCTGGGACGAAGACTGTCAAACTTCGTTCGAAACCTTGAAAAAGCACTTGACTACTGCACCTATACTCGACTATCCACTACCAGAGGGAGAATTTATACTAGATACTGATGCTAGCAATGTTGGAATTGGACGAGTGCTATCACAGGTTCAAGGAGGACAAGAGAAAGTTCTGGGATATTTTAGTAAAGTTCTTTCCAAACCAGAACAAAACTACTGCGTCACAAGAAGAGAGCTCCTAGCAGTAGTGAAGTCCGTGGAGCACTTCTATCAGTATCTGTATGGAAAGAAATTTGTGATTAGAACCGATCATGCCGCACTTAAGTGGCTTATGCAATTTAAGAACCCTGAAGGTCAAATCGCCAGATGGATCGAGCGGCTCCAAGAATATAATTTCACCATTGAGCATAGAGCCGGAATAAGCCACAGAAATGCAGACTCACTCTCTAGAAGACCATGCCCAGCAGAGTGCTCTCACTGCACCAAAACAGAAGCTAAGGAAGCTGCCATTCGAAGAACCACGGTGACCAGCGACGAATGGACACCGGAAAAGTTGGAAGAGGAACAAGAGAACGATCCCGACTTGAAGAAAATCCGACATTGGAAAAAGGAAAACTGTCGACCTACTGGGCAGGAGATTTCAAGGTACTCGCCAACGATGAAATCGTATTGGGCCCAGTGGTACTCGCTGGTTCTGGAAAACGGTTTGCTACAGCGAGTAATCGAGAACGATGAAGGTTCCGAAAGTAGAAGACAGTTGGTGATTCCAAGAACAAGGGTAGCAGCAGTACTGCGGAAATTACACGACAGTTCGTCAGGAGGACATCTAGGTGTGAAGAAGACCCTCCAGAAAGTGCGAGAACGGTTTTATTGGATGCATAGTTCTGAAGATGTGAAGGACTGGTGTAAGAAGTGCACTACCTGTGCTACGACCAATGGACCACAAGGAAGAAGAAAGGCTCCTATGAAGCAGTACAATGTCGGAAGCCCTTTTGAACGCATTGCCCTGGACATTGCCGGACCGTTTCCACCGACAGCAAATGGCAGCAGATACATTTTGGTGGTAATGGATTATTTCACAAAATGGATAGAAGCGTATGCCATTCCAAACCAAGAAGCCGCAACCGTTGCCGACGTGCTTTTGAATGAGTTCATTTGCCGATATGGAGTGCCCCTGGAAATACACAGCGACCAGGGCAGACACTTCGAAAGCCAGCTGTTCCAGGAAGTTTGTGAAAAGCTCGGCATGAAGAAAACGAGAACTACGGCTTTGCATCCACAGTCGGACGGAATGGTAGAGCGAATGAACAGAACTCTTGGCAAATACCTGTCTAAAGTAGTATTTAACCATCAGCGAGATTGGGACCAATATCTCTCGCTATTTGCGATGGCCTACAGATCCGCCATCAATGAGTCTACCGGCCAAACACCAGCAAAAGTTCTGTTCGGACGCGAAATGAGATTACCCTGCGACCTTGAATTTGGATGCCGACCCGGAGAAGACATAGCTGGTGAAGATTACGTAACCCAGCTGAGAAAAAGAATGGACGACGTACACGAGCTGGTTCGATCGAATCTCCAGATCGCTAGCGATAGGATGAAGAAAAGGTACGATAGGCAAGCTACAGAAGAAGGTTTCCACGAAGGAGACAAAGTCTGGCTGCATAACCCAAGAAGACAAAAGGGTTTTTCTCCAAAGTTGCAGAAAGCTTGGGACGGTCCGTACCTCGTGAAGAAGCGAATCAACGATGTCATATATCGTATCAGCAAGATCCCAAACGGAAAGCCAAAGGTGGCACACCGTAACCGATTAGCGCCATTCGAGGGTGACCACGATGAGGAAGTAAACCAGCTTCAGGAAGTAGCCGATCCTGCTTTTGGAGAGTTCATGGGTGCTTATGGTGGTACCGGAAAAGCAAGATTCGGCGTCACCACTGAGAGACGACAAGACATGCTTACCGTTCCAGAGGAACACTCACTGGCAATAAACATCCCTGCCAGCGTAACCGATGCACGTGGGCTAGCATCTCTGTTCATAAAGAAGAGTGGCGCCCGACGTTTGCAAGACCAGTTACCAGTACCAGGTAAAGCTCTGAAGCTGCAAGATGGCTCCCGCTACAATTTCCACCTAGTGACGAGAAACACCTTCGACGAAAGACCAACGTACGAGGATGTCTGGAAAGCATTACGAAGCTTGAGGGAGCATGTGTTTGAATTGGACGTGCATAGGCTAGCCATGCCCAAGATTGAATGTAGGCATTTAGATTGGCGAATAATCCGTAACATGGTAGAAGTAATCTTCCGAGACACCGAAGTGCAGGTACTAGTCTGCGGCCAAGTAAGGGAGACACAGCAAACAGAGAAGACGGTCGCATGTTACTTCCATGCAACTGGAAAATGTAACAAGGGAACCAGTTGCCGATACAGTCATCTTGTTTCAGTTTCCTAGTTAGTTCCAGGAGGAACTGTCTCTTAAGGAGGGGGCAATGTTACGCGAGCTGCTGCATTAATGTGCCCAATAGACAGCCTAAGTGCTTACGTCACAACTGTGGGCGGAGCCTGGACTGGTTCCAAACAAACTGTCTTTTTATGTAAAAGTCCCATAAGGAATTCTTTATTTAGTATTTTCAACGATATAAAGGCAAAATAAGACATCTAGTTTCTATATTGTGTTAGAGGAACGTGCCTTTCAAGTGTTTTTGTATGGGTTTTTGCCAAGGTGAGTTAATTTAATTACTAAATTAAGTTGAAAACTTTTTGAGGTTATGTTGGCTAGTTTATTTCGTTTGAAACCATCTAAACTGTATTATGTATTCTTAATTTCTATATTCTATTATTTTCAGATGGCTTCAAAACATGTCTTAAAGCTTTCTTTGTCCACAAAATGGCAATCACAACCTTTTGCAAACTGAGTGGGTTGTTTATCTTTTCGCCTGTGATTAAATAAAATATTTCAATAAAACATTCTTTGAAAATGATATTAATTACTCTTTCTTCAGCTTATAAGAGAAATCCATTTGTTTCTCTCAGCCTGGTTTGTTGGAAACCGAAAAAATTTGCAGGTTTGCTTTGCACTGTAATGCTTGCAATCTGGCACAAAGCACATTTCCATAGTGTCTTAAAAGCCCTAAAAATATATTCAGTAAAAGTCACAAATTAAATAATGATATACATTTATATAGAAAGCTTTATTCAAGTTAGGAAAACCTAACTAACATACAATAATTGTAATTATTATATAGTACATCTACATAAGTTTAAAGTATGCAAACATATAATAAATAAATATATAAAATTAAATAACTACATGTAGGTACCTATATAATAGATGTATAGATAAACAAATACATACCGCATTTATCACAATTGAAAAAAACAATAATCACATACATTTCAATCTTTAACAATTTGTAGTAAATCTTAATTTGTAGTAAAAATAATTCTAGGTTTATCATTTAACTAAATAGTTCATTAATCCTCTTTGTGAATCTTTTATTTCATTTGGTAGCTTGTTATAGTCAATAATTCCTTTAAATATTAATGTTTTTGTATTAAACGTTTTAGTTTGAATGTTAATATTATGTAAGTACTTGTTAGTTCTAGTACCATATTCATGTATTTAACTGTTACAGGTTATATATTTGTTAAAAAACATTGGCAAAATATTATACAACATCTTATAAAAATGTAGGTTAATGACATATAAATCAGCCTTTTTTCAATCGATAACCACTCCAATGTTTCCATCACTAAAAATACTGGGGTCAGCCTGCCACATCGTAATAGAATTCTCATTGCTCGGTTTTGTAATTTTTGCAGTTCCCTTAATTTGTTTAAATCGAAAGTATACAGTAAGGTAGGACAGTATACAAAGTGCGGCTGTATTATGGTTTTATACACTGTTATTCTAAAGTTAATACTTAAATGTTGCGATACTCTGGAGTATCGGAAAAGTACCTATAATTTCTTCAAAAATGTTTTTTGTATGTAACTAAAATGACTATTAAAATTTAAGTGATTTTCAATCATAAAACATAGTAGACCATTATCCAAAAACCTATCACCAAAACATAACCAACATAACCTCAAAAAGTTTTCAACTTAATTTAGTAATAGAATTAACTCACCTTAGCAAAAACCTATACAAAATCACTTGTACCTCTAACACAATATGAAAACTATATGTCTTATTTTGCCTTTATAACGTTGAAAACACTAAATAAAAAATTATTTATGGGACTTTTACATAGAAAGAGAGTTTGTTTGGAACCGTAAGAGGCTCCGCCCACAGTTGTGACGTCAGACTTAGGCTGTCTATTAGTGCCCCCAGTGAAATTCCCATATGATACGACTATTGCTCCTCCGCCGTATTTTCAAGAATGATCTGGAAAACGTAACATCTAGAAAACCCGGCGCATCCACCAAAACTTCGAGTTCGAGAAGTCTCTAGAATAAGTCGTGCGAGTATAAATAGGCGACGAGCATCGCAGCGGGGTCAGTTAGTCAGTTAGTGTTGATACTGAAAGCAAGCAATCGCGCCTCGATAAAGTGTTTATTAAGTGACTCTCAAATAAATTATAGTTAGTGTGTGTTTAGTGTATTATATAAATTATTGAATAAGGACTGTATTTGAATATAAATTGTAAATATAAATTAACTGTAAATATAAATTAGAATAAACGTTACAATATGATAGAAATAACCACTTTGATGATATGGATAATTTAACGTTTTTTCGTCGGTTCAGATTAACCAAGCCAACGGTTGGGAGATAAAGTATTGAACTGTTGACACATTTTTTGCCAGGTTTCTTTTTTTTCCTTAACTGAAACTCCATCGGTTTTTTTATTCTCAATAATATGTTTGTAGTGCTCTATAATATTAAGCAACAGCTCTTTTTCATTATTAGTGTAATTCGTAGCTCTTTTTTGGATACTTTAGTTGGATCTCCTGAGAGATTCTGTTGCTGGTCTTCTTGCTTCATTGTTATTGTTTATAACTGCTACCGGGCTAGCTACCTCACCTTGACAGAAATAAAAAATCCCCAAAGTTTTGCGATGTTGCCAGTCTCTTTCTCCACTTAGTTAGGAAATTTATAAATTCCATTGGTGGAAACCATTCTACAAATTTAAGGTATCCCCAAATTAGGCAAGTCCTAACTATTCTTTCCCTACGTGAAAGTCTGTGGAAACCGGCATTACTCCCTGAATGAGACGTCTCAAAGATTTTCACATCTTAAATGCATCGCGTTTGTATTAAATACAATTTTAAAAAATAGTATAGTAGTCAATGTACCAATTAATCTTCTAATGAGTATTCCATATTTGAGGTTAACTGACCAACTAACAAAATAATGTCTATATTATATATTTGCTTAAAATAAAAATGTAAATTATATAAAAAATGACAGTTTGTTTACTACAGCACAATGTTTCAATTATAATTAAATTATATTCTCACCGACTGACAGGAATACACCACTACATATAAGCGCCTAGACCTAAGACCAAACCTGAAAGAACTTTTAAACTGCACCGCTGAAATTTCAAAGACATTGAAATTCCTCAAAACAACTAACCTCTATCACAAAATATGAACTAGAATGATATTTTACATATTTTATGTTTTAAGATAGTGTATTTATGTATGTCTTTTGTATAGTGCCAATGGCAATAGTTGTCGAGGCACTTAAATTCTAATAAAAAAATTATTATAATCTTTAATATACATCAACAGATGTGAAAATAAGATTTTGTGCACTTTTTGTGTTGGTAAGTAGTAAAAATTTCATGAATTTTCGGTTGGCAACTCTGTTTCTATGACTTATGTCTTTGTGCTGGTGACAAGTGACATTAGCATATTGGTTTGGTCTATAGGGCATGTCCACGACAGTTGACATTGACAATACTTGGGTGGTAAAACAATAAACAATAGACATGATGAAAAATTATCAAACAACAAACAACTATTAACCCATATTATATATTATTAAATATGCAAGCTCAACAATTCAAATAACTTTAAAAGTACACTGAAGCAAAATCAACTAAAATCAAACACGATCTACCATTATAAATCAGCATAACCTCACTATTAAGTACCACGTGTTCTGAACGCTTTGTTTATTGTTTTACCACCTAAGTCTTGTCAAAATAGTTTGTGACGTCACGTGGACATGCCCTATTAGCTTATAGGTTGGTCTCCACCCAACCGTCGCCGCCTATTATGGGCCTACGATAAAAATTTTTGGAAGGGGGTGCATGTTGAATGATCAATTTTATTTTCCCGAGTATTTGAGACAATAAAGGGTATACTATTAAGAATACAGACGAAATAAGCTACATAGGAATTAATATCAATGACATAAATGATGAGTCAGAAGAAATAGACAGCCTAAGTCTGACGTCACAACTGTAGGCGGAGCCCAAAGCAAAAGCAAAGCAAAAGCAAAAGTCCCATAAGGAATTTTTCATTTGGTGTTTTCAACGTTAGAAAGTGAAAATAAGACATCTAGTTTCCATATTGCGTTAGAGGAACGTGCCGTTTAAGTGATTTTGTATAGGTTTTTGCCAAGGTGAGTTAATTCGATTGCTAAATTAAGTTGAAAACTTTTTGAAGTTATGTTGGTTATGTTTTGGTGATAGGTTTTTGGATAATTTCTACTGTTTTATGATTGATAATCACATGGAGACTAGATAGTCTCCTTGGATAATCACTTAAATTTTAAGACATTTTAGTTACATACAAAAAAAATTAAAGAAATTATACTTTTACTCCAGAGTATCGCAACATTTAAGTATTAACTCTAGTGTTAGATCCGTGCGATATACAAAACACCGAGCGATGCTTAAAATGCTTAGATCATCAAAAATACACACAAACTTGACGATCGGGGCACACTCAGACGGGATATTATGTGTCTCTAGCCGCAAGTGTGTCGCTTTCTATTGGTCAACCCTTACCATTATTGTTTTTATTATTAATTGTTAATACATAGTTCTTCATTTTGTCAATATATTTTTATGATTAGTGATCGAGTGTTTAATTTGGTGAAATTTAATAATTAATTATAAAGTGTAATACAATATTAAAACCCAGTGGCATCAATAAAATATTAATCAATAATCATTTTGACAAAAACATTTCATTTAATCTTAAACTAGAATAACAGTGTATAAAACCATAATACAGCCGCACTTTGAATACTGTCCTACCTTAATGTATACTTTCGATTTAAACAAATTAAGGGCACTGCAAAAATAACAGAACCGAGAAATGAGAATTGTATTAAGATGTGACAGGCTGACCCCAGTATCTTTAGTGATGGAAACATTGGAGTGGTTATCGATTGATAAGAGGCTGATTTATATGACATTAACCTACATTTATAAGATGTTGCACAATTTTTTGCCAATGTATTTTAACAAATATATAACTTAAAACAGTCAAATACATGAATATAATACTAGAATTAACAATCATTAACATTCAAACTAAAACGTTTAAATACAAAAACATTAATATTTGAAGGACTTATTGACTAAAGCGAGCTACCAAATGGAATAAAAGATTCACAAAGTTTGCCACAATTTAAAAGAGGATTAATGAACTATTTAGTTAAACCACAGTATATAAACCAACCAGTAGTGTATATCTCATAAATTTCATTCATAAATTGCCAGAGCTTTTGATAACCTTGAACGGATCATTTTACGATTCATTTTACCATAGTCGTAGGTGCATAAGTTTTAAAATGACTTGAACGTGTTAAATGTTTTTTCTTAAATATTGTAGAACAGTACACTGATTAGTGAATAAAACAATAGTCTTATACAAAATATTTATTGGTTTTTCCATATTACAATTTTCATTTGATTATGATTTTTGAAATTTTTATTGACAAATTTTAATGTGTAATATAGTCGTACCGTGAAGAAAAGTTTTATTAAATATTTTATTGGAAAATCAACACAAGGATGTACAAACTCTGTTGTTTGACTAATATTTATAAGTGATTCAACAATATTATATTCCGTAGCAACTTTCTCAAAATTCATTTGGAATAATGTTTCTAATAATGAGATGTATTGTACAAAATTTTCATGCGGCATATTCAAGTTTCCAAAAGTATACTTATCCGTATTTTCATAGGCTCTAAGGTAACTGTATAAAGACGAATCGTCTAAAT
Source organism: Galerucella pusilla (assembly GCA_910591695.1). Classification (NCBI taxonomy): domain Eukaryota; kingdom Metazoa; phylum Arthropoda; class Insecta; order Coleoptera; family Chrysomelidae; genus Galerucella; species Galerucella pusilla. Next base: position 361,263 of record CAJUYI010000065.1, read on the forward strand.
TCTGATACGCTTGTGAATACGTCTCACATACGCTGCATGTATGGAATTGGAACAGCCTTTTTTAAAAGAAGTCTTCTTTGATGATGTTGCATAATCATATCTGGTTCAAAATGAGCACCACATAAACGATGACTACTATTGTATAGAGTTTCTATTTTTGGTATCAAGTCAGGCCTATCGCATGCTTCGAGCCAAACTTTAGCTCTGAAACAAAAACAACAAATTAAATCAATGCATGGAACTAAGGCTCATAAATGTAATATGAAGATCAAATAATAAAGTATTATACATTTCGTATGAAAATACAAACAGTTTCTCACCTTTCTGAATCCTTTGGAAAACGGTAAAATTTTTCATCACAATTATAATATTTATTGTTACATCCACGAACTACACACACTACCCGATTTCTTCTTTTTAATGGTATACATTGCAAAAAAATGCTTATAAACTATTAAAATAATACCGAAAAGCCGTAAAAAAATAAGCTGTAATGAATAATTTTATTCGCAAATTCACCACTTGCACTTTGGTTGGATCGCAGAACAGCACTGGGCACTGGCCGCCGGATGATATAGTCATCCGAACATGTTATCTATGATCCGAACCATATCCGAACGACGTTGTAGGTCACAGGTAGCTCGGCAGTGCGACGTCACGAGATAACATACTGGTTCGTTCATATACAGTGGTTAAACGATGAACCTAGAATTATTTCTACTACATATTGTTAAAGATTTACTACAAAATTGTTAGAGATTGAAATGTATGTGATTATTGTTTTTTTTTAATTGTGATAAATGCGGTACCTATGTATTTGTTTATTTATAAATTTATTTAGTATATAGGTATTATATAGTAGTTATTTAATTTTATATAGGTACCTATTTATTATACGTTTGTATACTTTAAACTTATGTCCAATGTAATTGTATGTAAATTAGGTTATCCTATTTTGAATAAAGCTATCTATATCTGTATATTATTATTTAGTTTGTGACTTTAGCTGAATATATTTCTAGAGCTTTTAAGACGCTATGGTACCTAATGTGGTTTGTGCCAGGTTGCAAGCATTACAGTGCGAAGCAAACCTGCAAATTTTCTCGGTTTCCAACAAACCTGGCTGAGAGAAACAAATGGATTTCTCTTATAAGGTGAAGAAAGAGTAATTAATATCATTTTTAAAGAATGTTTTATTGAAATATTTTATTTACTCACAGGCGAAAAGATAAACAACCCACTCATGCCCAATTTCACCAACCATTTCCTAATACCTAAATCAGATTTTGGAATGACAAAATAGAATTTACGTTTCACCATGCGCTAAGAAACGCCTAAACATGATAGAAAATACCCAATATTGTCACTCTCAAGTAATTCTTAGCGCGTGGTAAAACGAAAATTTCACTTAGCAATTCCAAAATCTGATTTAGGTATTACCTAACTTTAGGAAATGGTTGGTGAAATTGGGCATCAGTTTTCAGGAGTTTGTGGACAAAGAAAGCTTTAAGACATGTTTTGAAGCCATCTCAAAATAATAGAATATAGAAATTAAGAATACAGAATACAGTTTAGATGGTTTCAAATAAAATAAAATATCCAACATAACCTCAAAAAGTTTTCAACTTAATTTAGTATTTGAATTAACTCACCTTGGCAAAAACCTATACAAAAACAATTAAAAGGCACGTTCCTCTAACACAATATGGAAACTAGATGTCTTATTTTGCCTTTATAACGTTGAACATACTAAATAAAAAATTCCTTATGGGACTTTTACATGGAAAGAGAGTTTGCTTGGAACCAGTCCAGGATCCGCCCACAGTTGTGACGTAAGCACTTAGGCTGTCTATTAATACAAGAATAACAAAAGGAAACAGGAGTGCAGGAGCACTATTGAAGGTATATAAATAAAAATGTTATCAAGAAAAACAAAACAAAAAGAATTTATCAAAGGGTCATATGACCGACAGTCCTATATGGAGCAGAGCTGTGGATCATGAATAAAAATAAGAGACATTACTATTAAAAATATATGAGAGAGAAAAATACTCAGAAGAATACCTATATAGGGGAATAAAAGTAGAACAAATCAGGAGCTCATGGACTTATGTGATATTGACGGTAGTAATGTCGCAACGTATAAGATACTTAGAGGCACATAGAGAGACTTGCAAATAACAGAGCAGCAAAAGAATAATTTAAAAGAGAAACGAGATGTAAAAGAGACAGGGGAAGACCAAAAAAGAAGTAAATAAAAGAAGTAGTGAAAAAAGCAAATGTAGAACATACGCAGATGAGAAAAAGTTGCAAAAATAAAATAAAATGGAGGAAAATAGTCAACCAAGCCTTATGCCTTCATGGCTTGTTATATATAGGTTTCCTAAGTAATCTAAATCATACATGTTGAATGAATAAATGTAATAGATTTTGCCATATCTTCTTTCAATTAGCACAATGTAATCCAATAAGTAAACAATAAATATGTTGATGAATCTTAATTAATATTATTAGTCTTCGTGATCTATTTCTATGATTTTCCCTTCTAATCTGCTATTATTAATACGGCATCATCTTATTAAATGTACGTACCGGCTGATATTTAGAATTCAAAAATGTAAAAATAAAAATAAATGTATGTATCATAATTGCTTCAAAACAACATAAATGATATACGACCATACCATATATTGCATAATAAGATTATTACCTGTATATGCATGAATATTTACAGCTATAGGAAACACATAAAATGAAGATAATTGTGTACCTGCGGGTACAATTCAGAGCTTTATTATTTATTCTTTCTTGTACAAGCAAGCTGATGGTTTATTCTACCTCCGCGCTCCGTGACGAAGCAGTAACTTATAATAAATAAGCTTTAATGGCATGCAAATAATAATCCAAATGATCATGTTATAAATCAAGGGATTGCAAAAATTTCACGTTTCATCTCCGTAATATTTGCATTTACTAGTTTTTTTATACGTTTGTTTAATATCTACATTAACCTGACAATTACGCTGACATAAAAGCCCCAATAAGGAAGGAAATGCAAAATATTATAATAAAAAATGTTAAAGACGATTTTATTAACAGTTCAAGTCAAAGTGTTGTGGTAATTGCAGAAGAATTTGAACATTTACTGTGAATTTTCTTTGATTTGTTTTTATTAAGGTGCATCTTCACTGATGCGCTATGCCGCGCCGAGCAATGCTGAACTGTGGCTGAACGATGAACTTCAATTGTGTGGGCGGTAAACTGTGCTCAAACCCGATTTATTAAGAATGGGTACAATACTACAATAAAGAAATGTTCTAGTCGAAAGCAGTTCAATTTGGACGTCTATTTGTTTGTTGCGTAGTTCCATGCGCGTACAAAACTGAATCCTTTACATATATACTTGCCGTAATAGATATTGTGCAAACTTAAAATTGTCGGCTCTTTGTTCGACTGTAATTCGATACGATACTGTCATAGTCCGCAATATAACTTAAAGGGGATATGCGATTAGATAGCTGCATTAAAAATATTACGTCCACTATACAAAAAAAACACCAAATGCTTCAGTAGTTTTGACGTCTACGAGCAATTTGTTTGCAAATGTCCTAAATCGATCGCCGAATATTCTGATTCCAGCTATTAAAAATCCTGAGAAATTAAGTGGGAGAGAGTGACCGCCCAAGTGCCAGGTATTGCGCATGGTTCGATGTACAATGTGTTATTTATAAGATGCGACATAGAGACAGACTCCTGTACAAAACTGTCAAACGCGAGCTAACTTTTTCAACAAATAGCGTTCATAAGAAATAATAACAGATTTGGAAAGGTCGTTGAAAAATAAGTTCATATGCACTTTAATTTTTTTTTTAAATTCGTTCTGGTTTCATGAAAAAATGGATAGTTATGTTTAAAAAAGTTGAACTCCATTTTGATACCACTTTCAACCGCGTAGGAGATAGACAGACGGGTAGAAGCACGGGAAATTTGAAAGTTAAACGTGAAGTATCGCGGTTCGCTGTTTTCAGTATTCGAAAGTGTTATGAAAATGGTATACTACTTTTTTAAACATAATCATACATTTTTGTATTAAAGCAGAGCGAATTTAAGAAAATTAAAAGTGCATTTAAACTTATTTTTCAACGAACTTTCCAAATCTGTTATTAGGTATTTTTTATGAACGCTATTTGGTAAAAAAGCACGTGTTTGGCAGTTTTGTACAGGAATCACTATGTCGCATCTTATAAATGAGCGGCCTCAAATTGGACGCTAACTACATGTAGCCCAGAAGAGACATCCTTAAATTGGACGCAGCCGGAAGGATTATGTCCTTTAACCCTTATAGTACCAAGCGGGGTGCAAATGAACCCCACATGTACTTTTTGATCAACCGGGCTTCGGCCTGGGGTTTCTTGCTTTTTTTTAGTTTTCTATTTCTTATTTTCTAATATTTTTATACATAGTTACACTTTGATCAACCGGGTTTGGGCCTGGGTTTTCTTGTTTTTTTTTTAGTTTTCTATTTCTTATTTTCTGATATTTTTATACAAAATAATACAGGTAGAAAAATTAAGTGAGATTTTATCGTCGAATTTATACACGCCCTTATAAATAACAGTGTAGATGTTTAGTTGGGTTATGTACTTTCTTTTTTTTGGAATTTGGAATTTGTTAAATTTTTTTCTCAAAGTTCTTGGTCTATATTGAAAAAATAGTGAAATTACTACAGTAAAATGTTGCCAATTTAAATTTTTAATTAGGTATTTGGTTTTGAGAAATGAAGAAAGATTGGCACAATTAGGAATAAAAAACATAGAGAGGTGCATTTTAGGAAGTGATAGTGACACTTTTTCAACAACTGATGAGCAATATGACACTTGTTACAGGAAACTGTAATTGAGCAAATAACTGTTGAGCATATGGAGGGTAGAGGTAAGGAGAACCGTCTCTGTGTATGAAAAAGTGTCCGTAACAGCGCGTCCAATAAGGGTGGCGCTGCGGCACCTTAGGATACTTTTTAAAGAAAGCGCCAAAAGTGATTAGAAGAAGATAGAGAAATAAACAAGGTAAATAGTTTAAGTTTTGTATACGGGTATTTCACTAACTACTTTAGTCATGAAAATTTTTAAATATTTAAACTCAGCACACTTCACTCCGTCTACAATAGCTATGTTCATATTAGATTTTTTTGTACGCCAGCGCTACTCTGGCAGATAATTGAAGCTTTATTGTCAGTATACAGCTGGACACTTTTTCAACTCTTCCCCCATACAAGACGGTTCTCCTTACCTCTACCCTCAATAGTTGATCAGTTTATTGGACATTTTAGACTAACCAAAGAAATCGTTAGACATTGTCATGTACTAATAAAAAATTTAACCTAGTCTATTCAGTAACAAATAACAATCTATAGCCAAGTGAATTGAGCTTCAACATGCTGTTCCCAAAGCTGTTGCTGTTTTTGTTTGCCATCCTGAGAACTAAACCTAATTGTGATTATTTCAGGATGCTCTTCTGTCCAATATAATTGGACATTTATTTAATTATATAAATGTCGCCAGATGACGTAAAAAACCCTAAAATCACTTAATATCCCTATATTTTGACAGAATATCGACTTCCTTAACGAATGTTTCTTCGGGTGTTAAATCTTTCAAAAGCGGTCGCTAGATATTAACGGAATGTCACCGCTTGACGTTAAAAGTAATCTCTAGAGTGTACATTTATTCTTTTTCGGAAATTAAACTGCAATATTTTTTGTATTTTTACCTACGACCCCCCCTGTAATCAGTCAATAACACACAGTCGGTATCAATGTAATGACAGCTATTACGCACTGTAAAAAAAACGCACAGCTGTAAAGTAAATCGCACGGCTTCCCTAGCAACATCTTAGCAACTGTCAATGTCTCCATTTTATTCAAAATTTACTATTTGAAAACATTAGATATGGCCACGTTTAACTGTGAAAAGCACAAAGGGCTATGTATATGTATTGATTATAATTGAAAAATGGACTTTCGATTATCAACAATATAATAATAATGATTAAACGTTAGTGCTTTACTGTGCTTCTTTCATTGGTAATAGAGTAATAGAGATGGAGTTTACCAAGCACCTCTAATTATGTAACTGTTATTTCTTATGCTTCTTATGAAAAATACAAGTACAAGTAGGTCGTAGGTAAAGTATAGTACGTAACTCGTGTTGTAAAGCATTTTACGCACTCACGGAATTACGCACTCGCCGCTACGCGGCATCGTGCGTAACTTTTCCATTCGTGCGTAAAATGCTCCTTACCACACACGTTACGTAATATACTATTACTTCAACATTTCGGAAGTGCTCCAGCTACGGTTATCAGGAATTATCAAGTTGAGATTATATACTAACAGAATTTATACACAAGCAAATCAGGAATATAGAGAATGGCTTATTGTTAATAACCAATAGTGATAACAATAATTTTTAAAAACTAAACTATGCCGTATGTTAAGAGTTTATTAGAAATAATTGAGAAAATTGGTAATCAATTCAATATTCGAACTGGTTTTACGTCTAACAATACGTTGAGATCTATAATATTAACAGAAACTAAACCAAAAAATAAGGAACAATTTTTAATATATCAGATATCTTGTGAATGCGACAATAGTTATTTATGATACAAGTGCGTAAAGTTATACTTTTACACACGAGCTGCGAAAATGCAAGGGACGAGCATTGCGACTGCCTTTTTCGCAACGAGTGTGCAAAAGTACTTCACGCACAAGTGTTATACAAAAGTTTATCTACGAGCCAATGCACAAAAAATAAAAAAAAAATGTGCTCCGAAGGGGTTAAAAAACATAAAAATGAATTTTCCATAAACAAGTGTATACACAACAAATTCTAATTATTTAAATTCATATTTACAGTAAAATGATGACAATTATTTAAATTACTAATTATAAAGCAGGGCACTTGCCCCCCATGGAAAATTGAATAACCGATTTTGATTATTTACCAAAAAAAATACTAATACTTTTTCCCGAACATCAAGAAAACTCTAAAAAATTTTGTAGCTCTACCTCCTACCACAACAACAATTGAAAGATCTTTTAGTACCCTTCGTCGTGTAAAAACTTGGCTAAGATCAACAATGTGCGAAGAAAAGCTCTCTGGTCTATGTATGCTCAGTGTTCACCGAGAATTTGTGAATAAAAATAAAAACATAATTATTGAAGAAATAATAGATCGGTTTGCACAAAAGAGGAGAAAAAATCTTCTATTACTTTTCTCCCAGTAGAAAGGTACATGTACATACAAATGTATTTTTTATAAAAGGGCATATACATATTTTCAACATTAGAGTTAAGTTTTAGTCTCGGTTTTAGTTCAATTCAACCATATATGTATTTTTGAGAATAAAAAAATAAAAATTGTAATCTACCCTTACTTGCCCCTCCCTATATTTGACCCTTCCGGCGCCCATGATTATAACATTGGGTAATTTGTCTTTTTTTAAAGTAACAAATATTTTTCACTATGTCCGACATTTCTGTCAAATTTACTGTCAGCACAAAAGTTTATACAACAAACGACTAAATTCAAGGCAACTAGATAATCACATAGCTAAAAAAGAGTGTTAAAATGAAAACCCCATTAAAAAAGCATTGGTCATTTACGCACGCTTTTGGGTGTTATAATGAAAGTCCCATATAAAAACCATTGTTCATTTACGCACGCTTTTTAACGTACATTATATAATGTATGATTTCACACATTTTTTTGGTTCGTACTTCGTAAACGTCTAATTTTAAAGGTGATATAGATAAACTTTACTTATTTTATTGACAATCCGAATGAATGAACACAAAATAGTATATTATTAAACGAGCAATTTATGATAGTCATAATTCACGATGGGTGACGTTTGCGTCACGAGCCGCAGGCGAGGGGCGCAAGTCACCCAAGTGAATTATGGCCATAAATTGCGAGTAGAATACTATACTTTGTCCACGACACTTAATTTATTTATTAATAAATAAAAGTCAGTAGGGATTTGGCATATTACTAACCTCAAAATGTTGTGGCAGCTACTTCAAATAATTTGACATATATAGAGATGGGCGATACTGTAGAAAGTAACAATACAACGTACCGTTATAAATATATTGTTTTGAAATACTTAATATTAGAAAATATCGTTATGAAAAGTATCAATACTAAAAATTACAATATTTTGTCAGAAACAAATTTCCTGAACAAAATACACAGATTTAATAGTTTATTCCATATTGTACCCCCATCTCTAGTCGTGAATTATGAACCATAATACACTACAGTGTACTATGAACCATAATTCACGACAGTTGATATATGGGTACCATATACCTTTAGTTAGGAGGTAAAATATTGACTTATTATTAGGTGGTCGTGGACAAAGTATATTTATCTACGACCACCTTTAAAATTAGTCGTTTACGAACCAAAAAAAATGTGTGAGATCATACATTATACATACTTTGAAAAGCGTGCGTGAATGAACAACGCTTTTTAAATGGGGTTTTCATTTTAACACTCTTTTTTAGCTACGTTATTATCGAGTTGCCTTGAATTTGGTCGTTTGTTGTATAAACTTTTGTGCAGTCGGTAAATTTGACAGAAGTGTCAGACATAGTGAAAAAAATTCACTCTTATATTCAAAATTTTAAATACACTTATTTTAAATGGAAGAACCTCGAGAAAAATGCATTTCTTCCGATTGCGCACCACCTAAAATTATAATTTGTTGCGTATATATTAGTTTATAGAAAATTTATTTTTATGTTTTTTAACCCCTTCAGAGCACATTTTTTTATTTTTTCCTCATGTGGTCGTAGATAAAGTTTTGTATGACACTTGTGCGTGAAGTACTTTTGCACATCATAATAGTTATTTACATAATTAGTGGGATATGGACATTATTAACGCACGCATGTGAAGTTTGCAATCGTGTTTATTAGTATTATTAACAGTACCTAAATTATAAAATTAAAAAAAAATTAATCCAACGTATTCTTAATAATATTGACTGCAAAAATAAGGTACTGTGTATCATATTTTGTGACCATAGCAACAAAGACGAACAAGGCTGTGGAAATAAAATAAATTAGTAATGTCATCAAATTTTCAAAATAGAATGAACAAAAATCTATAAAAATTAGTTCAAGCGAAATTGAATCGGAAATTGAAAATGCAGATTCCAGTGTTATTTTAAATATTTAATTCTGGTATTAATATGTTTCTAGATTCTTATTACGTGTTAGTTTTGTAATCAAAGCATAATTTTCTTTTTTGGATTAAAAAATTGTAAAACTGGTGTATTTATCAAAGTTTGTTTTAAATTTAGAAACGCTTCTTCATGCTCTTGTTGCCAAATAAATTCATTATCTTTTTTAATTAATTCACGTAACGGTTTAGTTTTGTCTGAAAAATGTTCAATAAATTTACTAACATAAGTTAACATGACTAATATTCTTTGAATGTTTTGTGCTCTTGGTAGCTCTGTGATTGACTTCACTTTATTAGGATCTGGAGCTATACCTGCTGCAGAAATAATATGGCCCATATATTTAATTACAGACTGCCCCATCTTGCATTTTTCTTTATTAAATTTTACATTATTTTGCCTGTCAGTTTCTAAAACCTTTTTCAATCGCGCATCATGCTCTTCTTGGTCTTTACCCCATACAATTACGTCATCTATATAAATGTCTGCTCCCTCGATGCTACCAAAAATGTCTTTAAACTTCTCCTGGAAAATTTCTGGAGCACACTTCATGCCATAGGGGAGTCTTAATAATTTATACCTCCCGTATGGCGTTCCAAAGGCACAAAGTTTTGTGTTTTCATCATCTAGAGGAATCTGATAAAAACCACTGGCTGCATCGAGAGTGCTATTAAATTGCTGGAAATTTCGTCAAAGGTGGGTATTTTATAAAATTCACGTTTACAAACATCATTAACATCCTTTGGATCTAAACAGATACGCAGTTTACCATTAGGTTTGCGGACCAGTACCAACGCATTCAACCAATCAGTTCAGTCTAGAAATTTGAGGAGTAAGTAGCTTATAGTTGGCGCCCCAGAATCTACACGTGTGTGATAGACCATTAATTCAAAGTGGAAGCAGTTGACTTATTTCTAGGTAAGTGATTTGATATTTCCGCGGCTTCGAATCTCACTATTTAATACATGTTTCAATTCAACTCTACCAGCAATAAATACGAAACACTGATAATGATATCTTTTGTACATTCCTTGTGGCATTACTTATTCTTTTTTCTCTTATTTTTTGGGAATCAAACCACAATAATGTTTTTATAATAATAAATGTATAATAATAAATGTTTTTAAAATAATGATCTTATACGTTACTTTATGGGCGCACTGTATGATTTGACATGCATACTATGACACTCTTTTCACTAGAAGTGCACCTCTGTGCACTTTGTTTAAACGCGGTGTGGCTTCCGGAAATGGTGAATTTGAAACTCAATTTACATGTCACTTTTGATTATTCCATCTTTATGAAGAAATTTACATATTTCCATAAAATTTAAACCTTTTTAGAAATGCGTAAGACCAGTGAACTGTATATAACTGACTGGAAGACTAATTCAATGAAAATACGCTTGCTTGATTTTGCGCCGGTACTTCGTAAAGTTTGACAGTGTGATCGACACCCGATGTGGTTAGGACCGGTCTCTAAATTATTTGATTTGCACCTTTTGAGAAACACTGACAACAAATACAAATTCATAAATTGTTGAGCAAACGCATTTAAGTTTTTTGAATTTATTTTTGGTTTTTGGCAGTAAATAGGAGAACAGCTATGAGGAGTTGGATGTGTATATTGTACCAAAAATTGATATTTTTGTTTTTCTTGTTAAAATTGAAATTGAAATTTTGGAAAAAGTTAAGAATGTGTCATTGTTACTGTAACATTACGATAAAAAAATGGGTAAAAGTATTATTGCAGTTTCCTGTAATATTGTCGTATTTAATAAAGCGCGGTACCAATAGATATCGCAGAATAATAATTATTCTAAAGCTTTATAGTCAATTTTTCTCAAAGAAAAAAGTTTTCATTTGTGAAAATGTCGCGATTTGGAGAGTCTTCGAGTGGAGAAATTGAAAAAGCCATCAATGATAATGTGCCTCGCAATACTGTGAATTCAACTACATCAATTTGGCGACAATTTGCGATGTTTTGTTTGGAAAAAAATATGAACTCATGGCAGAAACTTAAGAGTTAGCTTCTATTTTATGTGACTGGGCATTCAACATAAAGAAGAACAATGGAGAAGATTATAAAGAGAGTGCGGTCAAGACGATTTGGAACACTTCAGCATAAATGTTACAAGAGAAGTACTTTGAAGATTATAAAATAATTTTTAACCCGTTCACGGACATACAGTTTAAGAAAGCGAGAAATGCACGCGACATAAAACGCAAAATTTTACAAGCATTCCCAGAAAAAAGGAAGGTGAGTTCTAATGCTCTCACAAAACGAGAAATTTTTGAAATGGCACTGTACTGGTGTGAAGAAGAACCTGTAGGCCTCCAAAGAAAATTTTATCACATTGCTGTGTATGAATTGGCTTGGAGAGGTGGAAAATCAGCAAATTTTAGGGTATTCTATTTTGAAATCGAGACAGACAATCGTGGAAGAGAGACCGAAAGAGTTGAAGATAGCCCAGTGTTTACGAAGACAGCACAAAGGGGAAATCAGAAGCTGGCCGACAGTGAATGGTTGGCAGCAAACACTGCAAAAGATTGTGTATGTCCAGTAAGATTGTTTAAACAAATTATGGGAAGACGGGGAAACCATATCACATGTGAAATGTTTTTTTGGAACGAAGTTCCTTATCGCGCGTTGTGAAAGGAGGCTAGACGGATAAAATTCTTACCAAAAGTTGTCACGACGCTTTTTGATATAGGAAGCTATTGTAAGCTGTGCGGCGTCGCGTGTTTCTCTGTCTGCATCTTTCTCTCTTACAGAAAGCAAATAAATTGAAAAAATTTTCACCATAGTCCGGGCGCGAACCATCAACCTACGCGTCTATATCAAGGCATTCAACACATGCTGCCATGAGCTCTCATGTGTATTAGATGCGAAGAAAGGTATTACATGCTGCAATGTGCGATTATATACAGATAATAATAATAAATGCTTTTGTATTTTTAGCAAGTACGCACTATAACCTCTCTTTATTATTGTGCTAACCAAGTCATACGCATTATAATCTCCACATTTTGTGTGTTTAGCAAGTGTACGCGTCATAATTTTAATAAATTCAAAAACAAATCATATTTTAATATTACAATTTCTAACCTATACGCTGTTGTGTTTACGAAGTCGAGAGAGTATACAGTGTGTCCGCGTAAGTTGGCTACATATGGAAAACTATGTTAATATTGATTTTATGAAAAACAGGTATTCCTCATAAAAAGTTCTGCATTATCTAAAACCTTAAATGCAATCGTTACATATTTCTTATTTTGAGCCGTATACGAGGTTTGTCAAAAAATATTAATCTTACTCAAGAGTAAAGTACCTTTATTTTTCACAATACAGATAAATTGTAAGAAGTAAAGTTGTTTAAAATTGAAATTTATATACAAATATGCAATAACAGCTATTTAGCATGAAAATTAAGATTTGGTGATTATTTACGTTTTACATTACAAAGTATTTGTAATCGTAACTCTGGAGTGGTATAGGTGAACAACAACTTGTGAAAATTACGGGACATAGCAACCCATCGTCATTAAAACCGTACCTTCAGTTAGATGAAGAACATCAAAGAGATATCATTGGTTCCATTCGTACTACCATCCAAGAAACAGTTACTACCACCGCTCAAAATACTAGCATGCAGAAAAATATTAACAAAAGACACGAAAGTTCTGAAAATCAAGCTATTTTTAATAATTGTGTTTTTAAAAATTGTACTTTTCCGTTTAATTAAATAAACTAATTTACATCTCATTTTTACCGAATTACACTCCAGCTTTTTTTGAGTCGAAGTAAACTTGACTTTAGTAATTCAACTCCAAAAACTGCCAGGCAATAAAATTCTTATTGATACATGTCAAGTTTACTTCGAACAAAAAAGATCTCGTGTAATTATAAGTGAAAAATTACAAATAAATCCAGCTTTATTTTTATTACTTGTAACTAGGACACATAAATAGTACTGGTTCGAATTAAACTCAATAAAAAAAATGAGTTCGAATAGTTGATTGTCAATTCATATAAACAACTGTCAATAATAAGCGATTATGTCTGTCTAGGTCAACACAAATTGAAAAAGGAACGTATAAAAATTCCTTTCCTAATATCCTCGGAAAAGCATGTTGTATGTAATGAATTAATAAGTAAACATGTAAATTACGACTAAAAAAAATCGCAATCATTATCTTTGCTCCTTGAATTAATTTTTTCTTTAGAAAACGAGATGGATAAAATGGTCTTTTCTTATTGCCATGGAATACCATTATCATAAAAAGTTATGGTTACGGCAAGTTTAGAATATGATAACTTGGAATTCCTGTAGCTTTTAATAGTCCCGACATCTTGCTAATGCGATTTTGTCTCTTGGCTATTAACGATATAAAATCTTTACAATGTATCTGCTAAATAAGTGGGGATTGAATATTAAATGCCAATTAGACTACGATAAAAGATAAATTTATTGAAATACAAACCATTTACTGTCAAAGTTTCAGGTTAATATGATTTTGGAATAATTGATATTTACAATTATACAGTTTACGCTCTAGTTTACCAATTTCGGATTAGAAAGTTATAGTGATAAGGTAGAGTTCAAATAATACCCTTCTTGGTGTGCGTCATCGATTGTCCTTCTAACACATTACGTTGGAAGAAATGGAAAAAAGCAGGTCTGTGATCAATCCTAATCAGAATATCACAATAATGAACCGTTTAAATGTATTACAAACGATCACCCTAACCTTTGACTTGAAAAATTTCATTAGTTGATATTTAGATTACGCGCAGTCGCGACCTATTCATCGGGAGAAATTACATCACTCAAAATAGGATGCAAACGTACCTTTCGTATTGGCAATGTGTCTTACGTCTTATTCTAATGTTCCACTGACAGTTCTTGTCAGGTTTGTACTTTGTTGTTTACGGTCAATTATTATTATTTATGAAAAGTGAATATTAATCTTATTGTTATATTCATTTAAATAATACAAAGATATGCCTACATACACGGAAAAACATCAGCATTTGGAAAGTTTTCAAGTATTTTTAGTTTGAAAAAGAAGTTGGTAATAATTAATTCCATAGCTTTTTCGAATTTAGCTGAATACGATCCTGATGATTTTATATATTAAATTTAAGGTTAGCTATTATGTGAAAATAACAAATAAAATAAACGACATACCGAAAATCCGGATGACGATGACGCACACCAAGAAGGCTATTGAATGTAGGTACTATATTGTGTTCGTCGTTATTTTACCTATAGCTTGTAGCGGAAATCACCTAAAATTGTGATATGAGTATTTAACCAGATGAGACCCTCTGACCCCAAAGCCCTTTTTTAATTATAGTCGTCATCCTTTCGATCCACTAGGAATGAAGAATTGCGCCTTTTTAAGTGGACATGACCTTTTTTATTAAAAATATAGACACATTTCGATTTTTTTCAATTGCAAGTTTTTTCATACATTAAATAAATTCTAAATAAATTATTTAAAATTAAAAAAATGCCTTACGGACAAAACTGAACACTGTATGGTCTAGAAATAAATCATTTTATCTGGACACAGAAAAAAATTCCCATGTCTAAAGTAAGTCACAAAACTAAAACTTTTGCTTTTAAAAACATTTTATCATTCAAAAAAGATCATTTCGATAGCTGACTTCTTTTTTTAATATAATATGGCGCTGAATGTACGAAAAGAACATTATGTATTGAAAATAGATCAAAATTTCCCTGACTTTTTTAAAAAGAAAGGACATGATCACTAAAAATTGTCCTAATTTTTGGTTTTCGTATGTAGGATGAAGTATCTAATAGATCTGACTATACGCTCACAAAAGAGCGATACAATTTTTTGGTGTTTTCTGTCATAAGCCAGGTAAAAATAACGTTTAAGTAGGTAGTGCTGAAATTTCACCTTATCGCTCTAACTTTTTAATCCGAAAGTGGTAAACTAAGAGAAGCTCCACTATATAGCTAAATCAGCTAATAATAGTCGTTACGTTACGTAATAGTCAAACAGTCAAGAGTGTCGCCAGCCGGTAAGCTAGAGGAGGGGCACCATAGAAGAACTGATGAGAAAATAAAAAAAAGGTTTAATAAAAAAAATCAAAAACCGAACATTATATCTACATAGTAAATCAATTGAAACAAAGTTTTCTAGTGCTTTTTGCGGATTTGTTATTCACTTTGTTGAGGAAATAGTTCAAGTTTTTGAAAATGTGTTGCCTGTATACACTTATCATTGCGAGTGCGAGGCCATTTAGTCGAGCTTCAGACATGGTGCTCCTCAACCAGATTTTGAATCTCCTAAGGCTACTAAATGACACTTTAACTGTACAAGGTATAGCAGCAAGGATCTTCCTTCTTAATTTCAGGAAAAAAATCTTCAGCTTCTTTGAGTATTTCCACAACACTCACACTCAGTTTAATCGATTCTGGTTTTTCCTTCCATATTTTTTTACAAAGCTCATCTTATTTTTGATTTTTGTAAGACCTTAAAAAATTTTGAATTCCTCGCAAGCTTCTTCCAGTATTTCCAAAGAAATGTTTTTCATTTGCGCAGGATGTAATTTTGTTGTGGTGAATGATGGTCTATTTTCTTCGGAAAACCTTATTCCTAGGAATTAATAATTGAGTCCAAATAAGGAATTGTTATGGACCTGCGCCAGAATAGGATGATGACAGTCACTAAGAATCACTAAAATATTGATTTGATATAACTATATAAGATACAGAGATTCTAAAGAAATCACTTGTTTTTATTTTACATGTGCGATTACATTTATTTTAGTAAAAATATAAGTTATGAAATCAAACAAATTTATTTTGTAAAATCTACATTGTAATTATACCTACAACGTTTGAAAAAGCTACTGTGTTAGCGAAACGCGTCACTTTATGTTTAATTACAATGTAGATTTTACAAAATAAATTTGTTTGATTTCATAACTTACTATGGATCTACATCAAGTAAAAGCCTTATCTATTCAAAAATATAAGCACAAAATTTAACCATCCGCCATCTTATCTCAAACACCAATCAGATGAGAGTGACGTAGAACTTTCGCAAATATCTATGATCCGAACATCTGTTTTAAATTTCCTTCGTTGTTTGTTGGCTTTGCTTGGTTCATATGTCAAGTGTTTGAAGTTTGACTCATAGAGAAATATAATCTGTCTATGGTTTGACTTTGACGATTTTACCACAGGACACAGATCATAGATAACCTATCGACATAGATCTCATATAAATGGTATTTACGAATTGATTATGTCATCGACAGACGCCATTACTATTCTAGCGTTTTGGCGCATAATTTGAAATAGTTTTTTGAAGTTGAATTTTTCCTTCAAAAACTTTTTTTCTTAGAGAAATAACATTTATTGTAGATGAAGTATATACGTGAGAACATCGTGGAGCAGTTTTTCAAAATCAGTCATTATGCCTAATAGGCATAATGATTGGCTTTTTTCCGGGTGGTTGGTACGGTGTTGTTGCCTTTCGGCTCTTAGAGGAATTCATTTCATTTCATCTTCCGCCAATCCAATTTTTTTCGCATTAGCATTAGCAGCTTTGAAAATTACATTTTTACATTTTCACGGTGGTTTTTGATGGGTAGTAAAATATGACCAATATTCTGGGTTGCCTGAACTGCATCCAAAAAAACTGATTGGAACACGCTACTTTTGGTTCTTGGCTCAAAGTGGGATATAGTATCCAATATCCATAGCTCAACCTCAAGGGGGGGCATCTGCCCCTCTCTGGCAACGCCCTTGCAAGCAACCAGTAAAGCACTAAATAGAGGAGCAAGAAGAATGTAGATTCTGTGGAATGGAAGAAGAAGCATCCATATTAGGTATCCCTAATTTTATGGACGAATTTAACATGAAAAAATCTACCAAAACACATGACGATTGCTGCACACTAATGGAAGTTTTTGATTACCTACTTTTTTCACATCATACCCACTTTCAACACGCGCTGCTAGATCGCACCACAATACGATCCACCGCAAGATGTATGTAAAGCCATCCAATTCAATGTGGTATTCAAAAAACATTATAATATGCAGGATATTCAATTTAAAATAACAAAGTAGATATTAATTTCCAGTATTACCGGAAGTAACATCTCTTCGGTCCAGTTTAGAGATAATTAGCGGACTGCAGCATCTGTGTTCTGACAAGTTGTAATATAACGGAACTATTCGGTTAGCAGGTGGTGCTAATTTTAATTATAAATTAAAGAGATTTCTGTGTTGAGAATTTAACTTTTTGTTACGTTATTTCATAAAGTATAATTTCACTTCCTGTCTGAGCATATAATCCGAGGAATATTTGCTCCTCGTTCATAGATATAACTTATAATTGAAATTTTGACTTAATATGCGTTGAGAAGCTGTAGTTGTTTATTAATTTAGTGATTTCAAGAATTAAGAAATAAGTATAACCATCACGATCTAAGAAAGTTACTGACTTGACTTGACTTGACAGGCTTAAGATGCAATAAAACCATAAATCTTTTCGCATTTACCGTGCAGAGCCGCACTATACCTGATGAAAAAGAAAAAGTACCAAATAAATCTGTAATAAGAATGACCCAAAAGCCTTAGACTTTTCAGGTAATAATTTATTATTCGCCAATAAAATGAATACTTCCTGTCACGGCCAATACTATTATGACTTAATTGCATGTCATTATCCCATCTCAGGTCATGTCAGTACAAAATCAACAATACATAAAACAAACTCGTGGTGCTGGGAAGACTGAAAGAAAGGTGCCGAGGCAACCTAGTATACGGACGGCTCCAAGTTAGAAGTAGGTATATGAGCCGAAGCTGTGGGGCTAGATCAAATGATTCTTGCTATTCCAATAACTTATCTAAGGACAGTACAACTTTTCAATATGTTGAATAAATTAAAAGACAGGAAAGGACATACCGTTCAGTTGCCATCTTAACAGACAGCTGCACTGAAGGCTCTCGATTCCATACAGGTCAAATTATTTAAGTGAACTCAAAGATCGAAATGGGAATCTGGCTCAAAAACACTCTCGGGCTGAACTATTTGAATCCACATGAAGTGAGGGACTGTTTGATCTTCGATTTAATGTCGTACAAAGCAGAAAGTGAACTGTATTATTCATACATATTTATTGTTGAGTTTTATTCATTTTATAATGTATATGTTACCGTGAAAGACCGAAATTTGGTGAATGTCGAGATACACCGGTGAATGTCAACATTCTCAACGTTGCTTGACGTAGGTATGTCCGAAATATCGTTGAAATTTCATTGTTTCTAGCTTACACCGGCGATTGACGACATTCAGGATGCACTCATGGTGTATGTTAAAAAGAATTTTTTTTTAAATAAAAACAAAAAAATCCATAGGTCTCTATTTATTAAAATAATATGGAAAAAGGACTTTGTTGCACTCAAAACAAACAGTAGAACATAAAAATATAAAATGAAATGTAAAAAATAAGAACAATATCTTATTTATTGCAACAACTTAAACTACTGTGCCACTTCGGATTGCACGAAAGTTCCTTGCTTTTACAGATGCATTTAGTCGTTGAACACTTCCTTTTGCAGTTACAACGTGTATAGCCTTGCCCTTCACTTTTTGAATTAGCAGAATCTGCTTCTCTTAGCGACATTTCTTTTGTTGAAACTTCGTCCATGGAAAGTAACGTTTCTTAACAAATTACGAACTGATTACGGGTGAAAAGCTGCTTCAAGGTACCATTTCTTGTTAGCTAATTTATAAAAATCTGAATCCTCTATTCCAACAACAACCGCTAACACATTTTGAGGGTCATGAATTCTTACGGTATCACCAATTTGGGCAGGAGGAAACTTTTTTTTGAGGTTCGCAACATTTTTGTTGTTTGAAGTAGAAAATTCTCTTTTGCAGCTATTCTTTTTAAATAACTAAGCTCGTGCTGTTCAGTCAGTGCTTCAGATGAAGATGTGCTAAGTGGCGGATCAGTCAGTGCTTGAGATGAAGACGTGTCAGGTTGCGGGTCAGTCAGTGCTTGAGATGAAGACGTGCCAGGTTGCGGATCAGCTCCAATGGTCACGGGCATTGTTAATATGGGCAGGCCAAAGAGATAAATTTATTTATTTGACCGACGCTAAAAATATGGCTTTTAATGAACTACATATTTTTTAATTGGAACATTTTTTGATATCAGTAACGGTATGATTCATTAGTTTAATTTGTTCAATTCCAATTAACAAATAAAAGTTGAATTTGTATTTGAAAAACTTGATTATTATTTTTTTCACAAAATAAATTCAATCTATGTTTTAGGATCTAAATTTCACCGACTACGGATCAATAATTAGTGTTTACTGTACAATGAGGGAGATTTATTAAGTTTCATTGTTAAATCCATAAGCCCAGATGTCGAGTTAACGAAATATTGTGAAACGTTAAAATAAAAGCATTAACTTGTATGGATACTGAAATATTATGCAATTAAAAATAAACAACACAGATAATTTTTTACTGGATATAGTAACCAATCAAATTACTTAATTTCAAGTCATGTGTCAAATTTCATCCAATCACCGCTGTATTACAGCGATAATACCCTACATGTGGTGTTTTCAGTTTGGTGTTTACTTTTTATTAAACATTAATTAAACGTCAAACTGACAACTGGATTAAAAATGTCGCGAAGATTAGGTACCTATTGCATCTAACGATTCAATTAATTTACCAATTGTACTTTTCACAACTGTAGTTTTAAATAAAAATGAATACTATTTGATTAAAATTGATAAAGTTTGTATTGAAAATTTTTTAAAGCTACAAAGTAAAAAATTATCTTATCGAATACTCAAAATTTTTTGTCGTAGATAATCCTTCAAGCGTGTTGCTCAAGATAATAGCCCTCGGCCTGCGGCCTTGGGCTATTATCAAGCAACACGCTTTCAGTATTCTCTATGACAAAATTATCTCGGTATTATCAAGACCCTAGGGGTATTACTACTGAAAATACCACTCTCTCGACAAATTGATTTTCTCATTCTCTTTACATTTGTATCGGATACAGCAGAAGAGAAAAAAGTTCTTGTATACACAAGACCAACATGACCACAAGCCACAACCACACCATCTCGTAGACAACTAAATAGTACAGTTCTAACAAATATTGGCGACAATGTCTATGATAACAATTATTAGTGTTCATATTTTTTAGGTAAGAGGTGTACTTACGACTATTTCATATTATTTTTCACTCAAAACTAATATATCTCTTCATTTTATGTTTTGAAGAAATACTTAAATTTTAGGTTTAATGAAAGTCGTTGAATAAATATAACTTATACTATATCAGGCCACATTAAACGAAACGTTTGTACCATAGCTATGCAAAATTTTGTTGTTGAACAGGGAGTGTATAATTGAGATTTTTGAGTAGTGAATTATAGTTCTTTAGAATACCTAAGAAACTGAACTGACCTAAGATGGGAAAATACCATGAAATAAAACCATAAAAGTATTAGCAACGACAAGGTCGTTTTTATTTTGTTGGCGAATAATAAACTATTACCTGAAAACTGGTAATCATTATGAGACTGAAAAATTGAGCAATAGAAATCTAGATTTTCAAATACCCAAGTACCTAGCAGACCCAATATTTTCTGTAGAATGACAATTTGACAGTGTTTTATGACAGTTTAAATATTTTACGTTAGTTTTTGAAAGAAATGTCGAGCACTAGAACAAAAATACTTAATGACCAAGGTAAATACGTATTTAAACCTATTAATTTTTGCTTACAATAATTTATTACTAATTTTGTATAACAGTAACACACCTATCCTATACCTATCCACTATAAGCCCAGGCAGCTGAGGTGGTGCCGGCGAAGGAACGGCTCCTTAAAAAAAACGTACCTATTGTATATATGCTTCATGCTATTAGTGCAATAATGTGGTCCAGTAGCACAGTGAGCAAAGGCGCCGCTTAAGGGTCCGGTGAGGTTCGCGACCCTCGGAATTTTGCAACGATTTTTTAAGCCCTATTGCCGTAGAACGTTTTAATAAAAAAAAATTCTTGGATTATCTACTTTTGAAAGAGAAAATCGCAATTGAAAGTACCAAAAATCCGCCATTTTTTAAAAATATTTGACAACTTTTGACAATTCTGTCTTGATATCGGATGGTCACAAATTTAAGAAAGAGCGGAGAATGGGCAATGCTGCCAGCTTTCATTTCCGTAGCTCGTTACGGCTTGGAAATAATAACACCAAGATTTCAGATGTATCTTTTCACATATAACACCGATATACTTACTATCTTTATGATTTAAAATGTATGTATTGAAAAATGTACTTTTTTGGACATAATATTGTATGTTCCACAGGTACTAACTTGGTACGTGTATATTTTATGACGTTAGAATAAAAATAAAGAATTATGTATATTTTTGTGATTTTTAGTTGAAAGTTAATGTTAAATGTCCCGATAAGTAGGTATATTTCGAGAAGGGGAAGGGAATAAACATGTATGTATATAGATAGACATGAATATAAAATGATTTTTATTCCATATTATGATGTTTTCCAAAAAGGGGAAGGGAAGTCAGTATGCTTATCGATGAATTTCATAATTCAAAGATCTGGATTGATTGATTGATATCGCGAGCGAAGCGAGCGCGCCGGGTCGACGTTTCATGTGGAATACAAATAATTCTTAGACACTTTTTCGAGAATGGAAAGGGAATAAACATGTTTGTATATAGATAGACATGAATATAAAATTATTTTTATTCCATATGATGTTTTCCAAAAAGGGGAAGGGAAGTCAGTATGCTTATCAATGAATTTTATAATTCAAAGATCTGGATTGATTGATCGATGTCGCGAGCGAAGCGAGCGCGCCGGTTCGACGTTTCGCAATTCGCGCACGCGTAATATATACATTATAAAATGAATAAAACTCAACAATAAATATGTATGAATAATACAGTTCACTTTCTGCTTTGTACGACATTAAATCGAAGATCAAACAGTCCCTCACTTCATGTGGATTAATGGATGATCCAGCGAAATTTTTGTTTTAATCTGCTTTATTTAAGGTAAGCTTTCAAACAAATCTAAAATTAACATAAAATTCCGAGGGTCGCGAAGTCTAACAGAACCCCGCTTAATCTTATTTTCGATCTGTACATGCCGGGTTCGAGACCCGGTTGGTGCATTTTTTAAATATTTTCTTCAAATCAAATTTCACGTTCGTAGAAAAAATAGTGTATGCCACTCTCATGTAATGGTTATTACATGATCGTTGCATAATACACTATTAGTCTCTCGTTTCCTAAATATTCGTGATTAAATAACGTTTTTGACACTTGGTACTTAAAATACTATCATAATATTTTTAATTAATTATATGAAGAAGTTCTGCTGATTGTTAATATACAGAGTGAGCCACCAAAAATAATTAACCATCCACCCTGTTATTTGGCAGTATTCATTGCATTTTAATGTTGGAGCAGTTCGATTTTGAACTACATACATATTATGGTCCCAAGTTAATATTATTAGACATACAGGGTGTTGAAGATCACATTGTTTCAAGTTCAAGTCGTTTTTGGCAAAATGGTTACGATCTTAACTTGTATATTTAATAAAATATAATTGTAATTAAAAGGCAGTCTGGCTGAAGGACCTCGGTCGATGGCCATTTGGTTGTACCAATAAATGACGTTTATTATTATTATTATCAAAATGTAGAAAATATAAGGAGTTACTTTTTGATTTAAATTTCAATAATTGCCACAAACTGATGATTCTAGTTTTCCGTCGACCGTGTATTAACCAAACATACATTTCAGTGGCATTCATTTTTGACAATGACAAATAAATATTTTCATTTTTTAAATATTGAGAAAAACAAATAGAACTTATACAGTCGACGGAAAAGCTTTGTAACTAACACGAGTATTAAAAGGGCATTAACGCACTCGCTCTACTCATGCGTTAAATTATCTCGATTGTTAACGACTCTCATTAATACACTTGTTGGTTAATAGTAGTTTGTACAACAAGTGCGCAAAGCGTCACTTTTCCCACGAGCGCAGAAGTTTGTGGCTCGAGCCGTAAGGCGAGTGCCGCAAATCTAGCGAGTGGGAAAAGTGATTTGCGTACAAGTTGCACACAATATTTTTTCTACAACCACATTTATTAATGAAAGAAATACAGTCATTTATATAGTTATTTTATTTAAACTTTTAATAGAAAGAACTTACAATATGAAAATAAATAGAAAAATCAGTTGAATGTATAATTAATTGTAAAATTTGAATAAATTTGTATTGAAACCTCAGGTAAAAAATTTTCGGTGGCAGTTCTAGCCTTTTCAATAATATATGGAGGAGTATTTTCAATGTCCGAATTGGACAACTCAAAAAATAAGTTATTTTGATCTTGGTTCATAATTCCTTAAATTGTTGTTTTTTAATTAATTAAAATTGATAATGAAATAAATAGTTTACTTAGGTACTTTTAGTTTTAATTTAAAAATTGTACACAAATAAGAAACACACTATTAGGTTGAATTGTCGAAATAAGTTGACAGGTCATAGGTAGCTTTGTTTGACATTTCGGTGCGGAAAAGTGCCATAGCGTGTACTTTTCGCATTACTTTTCCAACGGCTATCAAAAGAATTAGGAAAGGCCTGCTTTGCGCATAAAAATTTGTGTAGAAAAGCGTGTTTTGCATAGTGGTTGTAGGAAAATAACTATTAACATCTCATTGTTAACGTATTGAAATTCTGAAATTTAAACCAACTTGTGTTTTCCTATAATAAACTTTGTATCATTATTTCGTTATAGTTCGGCCCTGTAAAATCGGTAAGAAACAAGTGCTAAGCAAGCACGTAACAGCCGCCACTGATCTCATATAAAAATGGTGGCGGAATCGGCAGTGGCATAAAAGCGACGGCGACGGGTGATCGATAAATCCAGACTAATTCTGAGCTTATTGCGAGGTTCCTTCGACTTCTCTCCAACCCCCCCTACCCTTTGCACTCTTCCCTGTTCCTTGGCCCATTTCATCTCGCGACAGCAGGCGGCATTTATGGCTTGCATTACATCTTCCGCCTACCCTCCTTTCGTCCTGTTCCCCCTTCTTTCGTCTTCGCAAGCCACTCTACTGCCAAATCGGCCCCTTTTAAAAGAGACAGAAAAAAAACAACAAATTGAGCTTTGCTAAATTAGTAGAACGGTTAATGGGAAAGGTATTTTAAAAATGTGCCATATTAAGAATAAGGGTAGAGGGAAAAGACCAAATAATATGGAAAAGTTTATATACAGGGTGATTGATTGGTGTGACAAAGCTCAGAAGATGTGTTACGAGGTGTGTTATAATGAAGGATACTGAAACATGTGGAGTATAAAAATTGTAGGCAGCTTCAAGCTTTATGTCTCAAAATTAGGATCGATTATAAGTGCAAAGGAGGTCAGATTTTACAATGTGGATACAGTCCACAGTGAATACCACTTGCCA
The DNA here is from genome assembly GCA_910591695.1 of Galerucella pusilla. NCBI lineage: Eukaryota > Metazoa > Arthropoda > Insecta > Coleoptera > Chrysomelidae > Galerucella > Galerucella pusilla. The sequence goes on from CAJUYI010000065.1 coordinate 386,055, forward strand.
TCGGCTGTGGGCTGTGTCATTTGTCAATTCCAAAGGGCATATTTCGGGATAGTCTGGACGAGAATTTTTAAAAGTAGTAAGTCTTGTTTTTAAGCCAATTTTCGCCAATTGAATATACGTTTCTCAGTCAGCTCAACAATCAGCAATTGCAGATAATTGGTCCGCCAACGCCTTAAAAGCTTAGAGCAGGTCTACTTAGAGTCAGATCAGGCTACAGACCTATATATTTAATTAATTTATTCATGTATATACATACAATACATACAGCATACAACCAACCCTTCAACGACGAAAACGTCCTTGTTTTGTAAAGTGGGCTAGGTTAGGTTAGGTTTGTGGTGAGGGGGACTCTCCAAAGACGATCATGTTTGGTAAATGATATTTGAAGAGCAAGGGTGGGGCGAGCACCAGTTATATACTCTGCTGTTTCAGTATTCCATACAAAGACGACAAGTTTGTTCTTCCGACAGTCCAAGTCTCAGAATATTCAGATGACAGTGGCCTGTTGAAAGGCCTGTTAGACACTGTAGTTCATGCCTGCTATTTATAGCATAACGTTTGTTTGGTTATATTTTTCGAAGGATGTATAAAAGCCTTTGAATGAACCAATCCTGCTATATTGTGCCAGAAGTCTAAAGCTCTTCTTACTGTCCAGGTATTTAGTGTTTGTTTGGCAAAACTTCAATTGTAACGGCACCCTCCATTGCAAGAGAGTCTGCCTTCTCATTTCCATCCATACCAGAGTGGTCAGGCATCCAGACCAGCGATACTCTATTGAGTTCTTCTATTGATGCGAGTCCTTTTTGGTAGGATAATACCAATTTCGAGGCTACATGGTAAGAGCTAAGTGCTTTTAAATCCGCTTGGTTCCAGAGAAAATTTTTATTATTGTATGTGTGTGATTGGTTTGCTCCAATCTCTTCACACATGGAGCAATGGCGTAAATTTCCGCTTGAAATTCGGTTGCATAGGATCTTGGAGAGGAGGAGAAAGTTTCTGTCCTAGGTCTGCGCTCGTATACACCTGCACCAGGACCTGAGGTTGTTTTTGAGCCATAGGTGTACCAACAGATGTCTGCTTTTAATAGGAGGAATCATTCATCTCTATTTGGAATTAGGACAGTATAAGGAAGAGCGTAGTTTACTGTTGGAGGTATTATACCAGAATACTATGGCATATGCTTTGCATATGCCTGTTTTCTGCATTTAGAAATTCTGTGTTGTCTATCTTGCTTGTCTTTTTATTGGATTTCCATGGCTGCTGACGGTGTGGTACTGATGGCACCAGTAATAGCCAGACAACCCTGTCTCTTTATACCAGAGAGCTTTGATTGGGCCTTTAGCTGTAGAGCTGTAGAGCAGTCATCACATATATCGAAGAGATTTGTTTGGTACAAAAGTCCCAAGATTTTCCACAGAATCTTGCGAGATGTCCACAAGGATTTTTTTATTCAACGTCAGTCTAATTCTGCGACTGAGGATAATCACCGACGCCGGGAGCACTCTACCCCTAACCGGAAATTTTGGCGAACCCACTAGTGTTCCAACCAGTGGTAGCGTTCTTCAACGAGCCCAACATCCATAGGCTCGGGACCTCGGTTTTACGTCTCCTCCGGCATATCTCATTGGTATAATGCCTGCGAGCTGTGATATGCTACTCCGCTTCCGGCTGTACGGGCTGTATACGATGGTTTTCCCTGGCATGGTAACCCATCCAAGTACTAACCATGTTCGACACTGCTTGACTGTAATTATTGCATCAAAGACGTTCCATTACAGTGCTGGGTCGTCGCCCATCCACAAGGATAGTCTGCCTTATGGATAACTTTTTCCAAGTTAGTTTTATCAAGGACAATCCGTAAATATGAGCAATCAAGAAATTGTCTTAAGGGGAATCTATCGGCAGCGATTTGACAAAATATCGAAGTATTTTTGGCAAAGAATTTTGAAGTAATGGATGTATTGAAAATTAAGAAAAAAATATATCATGTAGATTAATGTTGAACTTAGAGTTCTCATTGAATAAAAACCTAACCAAATTTTGTTGAAAAAATATGAAAAATACACATATTAAGCAAAGTTTAAGCCCTTGTAAAGAATTAAATATGGATTGAATGGAAAAACTAATTTATATGGGGTCTAATTTGAAGCTTTATGAATACTATGTAAAAATCTCAGAATCCTTAAATTACTTATGACCGTACAATTCCTTATTGAAATTCGGTTGCTACCACTAAAATATCGGATAAAAATCCATCTCTCGCTTTTCTATCCTTCTATGACTGACATTGTCTCTCTGATTCGGTAGTCGCGTGCAGTTCCATTGTTGATACAACGCTCGCCGGCCTCGGCGGTCTCCCAGTTCAGTATACTGACGAAGCTTATAGAGTAGCACGTGAACCAAAATCCGCTTGGACCGCTTTTGGCTACCTACATGTTGCGGAGCTTTCATATTTCTAATAAAATTTTCGTTATGTGAACTTAAACGTGAGGACGTAGGGAAACAAAAAAATATACAAAGCATAATTGTGCAAGGTCGAATTTGGTAGATGCCCCTTAAGCTATTCTTTAAATTATTTTTGTTGTGGATTATGGGATTTTTAATTTTCAATATTTCTGTAGTTTTATACAAACTACTTTTCAATAACACCTCGTATGTACAGATTTAAATCCCTATTACTTTTATCGAATATAATTACCAGCATAAAAAACCCATCTTAATTACGCCAAACTTTCTTTTAACCAATTTTTTTTCACCTTCAGGAACTTCAACATTCGCCTCCCCTTTCTCCCAGTTTTCCCTGCCGCATTCCTCAAACATAAATAACATTTAATCGGCTAACAAAACAAATTCACTCCACAAATAATTATATCCACTCAAAGGAACAACCCCTCGCAGTCGCTTAAATTTACCTGGAACTTTTCAAACGACTATACCATAATTAACCTCCAGTCAGCAAATGGTCGGGTACACTCCATTCACCAAACAAAACAACACCGCGCTTGATCTTGAGCACATCGAGCGTTTGTACAAATCGACATCGTTGACTGTACCTTCACACATGCTTTGTACATGTGTGTTGACACTGTATGTTACACATGCTTGCTAGTGTGTATGTAAGGAGTGAGGTTAGGTACGGTGGACCCTACCCATATTAAAACGGAGCGGTTTCAGTAGCTGCATATATTGGATAAGGATGTCGGTATTGTGTGCTTTCGTGTATGAGTGAGAAGGAAATTATTGGGTCTTATACCTTATATAGTCCTGGAAGACGTAATTTTATGCTGTTTACTTTGAGTGAACATAGTATAATTGAATTATTCTGGATAATGTGGTCAGTGATATATGAATTAGACTAGTCATTATTCGGTGCGAATATCAGTCAAATATTTTTTATCCAAATACCAAGGAGATCATTTTAATATTTTAGACTTAATCTATTGGAACTTAATCCCATATTTAGGCTAGAACGACTTTAGAAATTGTTGATAGCTGAATTTTTTATCCTTCTACGTACTCCTTTCCCTGGAACCAAACTTCCTCTACTTCTTGTATATTACTTTTCTTTAACCCTTTTCTAAATATCACGGAAAACTCACAAAAGAGAGTTTTGGCCATAGAGATACTACAGAAAGAGGCAACAAGCCAGCTCGGAACCCGTCAGCATGCAAGAGAGAGATAGAAATTAGGAATTTAGGCTGTCTTTCTCTCATAGCGTGTATGCTATATTATATACACAGACAAAAATAAAAAAATCCTCTAATCGTCTGTCTCTTTCTCTCCCACCGGAGTTCAGACGGACTTTCACACTTACACAGCGCTCTATGGCTTGTTGCCTCTATTTGTAGTATCTCTTTGGTTTTGATGCCTCTCTTTCCTAGTTCATCTGCTAGAAGGGCACGTTTCCGTCTTTGCCCTACGAGTTTTTTTTATTTAATTCGCGGGTCTATTAGTTATCGGTGCTCAGTTTTGCAGTTAACGGTAAGATTAGATTTGATGAGGCCTATTCCTCTGAAACTTTTTCAGATTTATTGTGATCCTCTGAATCTAGATACGGGTTTTTCACAGCTTGCTTCTCTAACCCTTTTTTCAATTACCGAACTAATTTTACGATGTCTTGACAAATTTAATGTAAACCTTTGACACATTTTTTCGTTCCACCACATCTTATATATTTATATTTCACTAATATTCTCCACTAAATCTAGATCTCAACAATTTTAGCTTGCTAGCAGTATCCATCTTCAAATTCTAGCATTTCGTCATTGCCTCCATCCCTACTAACATGATCCTTATCGAGTTATTGTAAGTCAACTACACCTCCATAGTATGGAGGTGTTTCCTTAGTTGACAGTGGCCAGTCAGAAATCCTACTGTTAAGCGTAGGTTTTTCCTGGTCATCGCCAAATATTTCTTCGGCGCCAGCATCCCAAGGTCGCCCAGGGTGATCCTAGCAAGACTGCATCCTTTGATTACATTCAATTTCTTAAGGGATTGAGTATGGGTGTAAAGTTTGGCTATTTCCGCAATTGTCGAAGTTGTTAGGCTGTAGGTGTCACTGGGTCCTGAACATTTTTAGTCCAGCCGCTTCCCTGGCTAAAGATTCAGCAATGCGATTACCATTAACTCCGGTCGTGCCATTTAACTCACCTCAGAATAATATTGTTATCTGCCGAGTCGTTAGCTAAATCTTGGTGGCACTTTAGTAATAGCCCCGATATAACACGTTGTCTGTTCATGGCTAATAGGGTTTAGATACCAAATCGAACTTAATAATATACTGTTGCTTTAATGTTCAGTAGTTGATTATCATTATAATTCCTGGACTATAAACAACGTAGCGATGTAGCCTCTTCATCCTTTAAGTAAATGGGCGTACTAGCAAATAAAGATTGGCTATTGGTCGTTCACAGTGGGTTCTAAGTTGTCAGCACCATATCTAGTCCACATGGACTACAGGGCAGCACATCTTACTGTAATTTTGTAATATACGAGAATAATAATATGCAGAATCTGATCGGTTGTGGTTTAACTAAACTAATGTAAGATAATAAGCTGACATTATTCAAAGTCGAAACTATTTTGGTATAATAAGTAATGACAATATTACTAGTTATAGTCGGTTTGTTCTCAAGAAAAACCGCTCAAAACAATATCGTGAACTTTGAATGACCTATAGTCGAGCGGATAAAGCACAAAAAAGGCTCAAAGTTCGGAATTTTTTCTCTAAAGACGGATCGGAATGCGGTTTTTTGCATTCGCTTCGGAAAATTATTTGTAAAAAATGTACCTACTTTGTTCCCATTACAAATCGGGAATTGCATCGCTGCAGTCAAAAATGCATGCCAAAAATGCATAAATGTAAAAACTCTGTAAATAAGAGTCAGAACTGGCTCAAATCGGGTACTCGAAAACGACATTCCCACCACCTGGTTCACCGAAACCTGCGCTTTTACATCGTCTCCGAGGGTTTTCCAAACAAAATCGAAAAAGGTGGACCGAAAATCGTTATAAGGGGTTTTTGGGGCCGCTTAATCAGAATTTTGCGTGGGAAACGTCCCTCTGAACACCTGGTGCGCCGTACCCTGGCCTCGAACGTCTTCTCCGTGGGGCTCTCCCGAATTTCTAGCGGGGTAGGAGGGAAACTCGGCGCCCGGGGTTTTTTCGGGTGGCTGAATTCAAATACGGCATTGACGAACCCTCCCCCCGGACACCTGGTGCACCCGAACCTCGACCTGGACGTCATCCCCGAGAACTTTCTTGACAATATCGACAACAACAGCACGGAAATTATTGGAGGCGTGTTTTTTGAGACGCGAAATCACAATTTTACGTCGAAAACGACCCTTCCACCTCCTGGTACACCGGAACCTGCGCTTAAACATCGTCCCCGAGGGTTTTCCTAACAAAATCGAAAAAGGTGAACCGAAAATCGTTATAAGGGGTTTGTGGGCCGCTTAATCAGAATTTTGGGCGGGAAACGATCCCCTGAACACCTGGTGCGCTGTACCCTGGTCTCGAACGTCTTCTCCGAGAATTTTCCTGACAATATCGCCAGAAGCAACCCGAAAATTATTGGAGGGGGGTTTGAAAAACCCTCGGAGACGATGTTCAAGCGCAGGTTGCGGTGAACCAGCTGGTGGGAATGTCGTTTTTGACGTGAAATCGTGATTTCGCACCTCAAAAAACACGCCTCCAATAATTTCCGAAGCGAATGCAAAAAACCGCATTCCGATCCGTCTTTAGGGAAAAAATTCCGAACTTTTTTGCTTTATCCGCTCGACTACTAGGCGAGTGGATAAGGTTGAATTTTAATGCGAGTCGTCCAATACGCAGCCGACTTGCCGCGTGGTCTTTGTTTACATGCGGTTTTTCTTGGGATCGGCCAGACTTTAGTTTCATTACCAACAGGAAATATACATGTTGTATTAACCTATTCTACATTGACATTCATTCCGCAAACATGTTTCTTCCATTCAACAGAATCTATATTCTTCTTGATCCTCTAGTTTGAGCTTTTTGAGGTGTTAGAGCACCTGTCAAAACTCTCAGTGAAGTCTTAATCTGGTTTAGGTATTAATTTGCTCTCAACTTCCCAGGAGGACATTTGATTGTTCAAGCCCTACTATATTTTCAAGTAATTCTGCTACAGATTTATTCAACCTCATAGATTGCTTCTAAAAGACAAAATTCAATCATTCGGTTGTTATATAATTTAGCTGCTTAACTACTATACTACTAGCAGATCGTTTATCAAAGTTGTTCTTTTTAAAAGAGATGATCGGTTAGCGTAATGCATATCGGTCATTTCTATCTTTCTAATGTATGTTCCTTGTTTAATATATTCAATAATATTCCATATCCTTTTTGTTATTTTTGGAAAATTGAACCAAACATAAGAATAAGAATATTTTTTTATTTCAAACATTTATTTTGGGGCCGCTCAACTATCACGTAAGCACTTTAGGAAGGTAGGGGGATCCAGAACCATGATTTTCTAATATGACAATTGACAAGAGTTGTTGTCGTGTTGTTCGTCGTTTGCCCGTCGTTCGTCGCTGCTATGAAATAACCAAATTTTATATATTGTTATTTGTGATTCGCACTTTCGCCAATGAAAACTGAAGTTAGTACCTACTACGTGATTTGATATCAGGCAAGGGAGTCAAACTTCACAGCAGGAATCACGAACAATAAACTCTGTTGTTTCTGTTATTCGCTGCTCGCCGCGTTTTCCAAGTTGCTTGCAACTCGTTATTCACGGTTGTTCCCGAGCCGACTAATTTTTAATTTATATTTTGTTTTTTCATTATGCTAGTGATGTTGAAATGTGATAGTCACGTGACGCCAACTTTAGTTTTAATTGCTGGAACCGCGAATCAAGACTAACAAATATTTTTATTCTGTAATCTTTGATAACAAAAGGTAAAATTTGGTTATTAGACAGTAACGACGAATGATGAGGAAATGATAAATTACACGACAACAACGATTTATAAGCGTATGTAGGTGATATCAATGGTTTATTTTCGAGTATCAGGAATCACGAACAACGAAAAACTGGCTGTATTAAGGGTCATCTACCAAATTCGACTTTGCACAATTATGCTTTGTATGTACTATATTTTGTTGTTTCCCTACATCCTCACGTTTAAGTTCACATAACGAAAATTTTATTAGAAATATGAAAGCTCCGCAACATGTAGGTAGCCAAGCGGTCCATTTTTATCCGATATTTTAGTGGTAGCAACCGAATTTCAATAAGGAATTGTACGGTCATAAGTAATTTGAAGATTCTGAGATTTTTATATAGTATAGTATAGTATATTCAAATTAGACCCCTTATAAATTAGTTTTTCCATTCAATCCATATTTAATTCTTTACAAGGGCTTAAACTTTGCTTAATATGTGTATTTTTCATATTTTTTTCAACAAAATTTGGTTAGCATTTCAAAGTTTTTATTCAATGAGAACTCTAAGTTCAACACTAATCTACATGATATATTTTTTTCTTAATTTTCAATACATCCATTACTTCAAAATTCTTTGCCAAAAATACTTCGAAATTCGCTGCCGATAGATTCCCCTTAATAAACTCTGTTGTTCCTGTTATTCGCTGCTCGCGCAGCTTCGAGCAGGCGGGAATTACGAACAACCAATAACGAACAACAGAGTTTACCTTTCACAGTTGAGAAATTGATTTTTTCCGAAGCACTTGTTTTTCAACCTTCGATAAATAGGAAGA